>JAACNH010005131.1:0-21389 GCA_019447015.1 Hymenochirus boettgeri | reverse complement strand
AAGGTATCGGTCAGACCGTGGTGGTACGGTCGGATGAGGTATGGTCGGATGGCGGTATAGGTTGGATGGAGGTATCAGTTGGATGGAGGTAACTCAGTTGGATGGAGTTCGGTCGGATGGAGGTATCGTCGGATGGAGGTATCGAGTCGGATGGATGGTATCGGTCAGACGGAACCAGTCGTAGTACAGTATGGTTGGATGGAGGTGTCGGTCAAACGGCGGTATGGTGGACGGTGGTATCGGTTGGGATGGAGGTATCGGACTGGATGGGAGGTATAGTCGAACGCTGGTATCGGTTGGATGGAGTATCGCTGCATGAAGGTATTGGTGGAGGTGGTATTGGCTGGATTTGAGGTATCGGTCGGAACGGTGGCTATCGGTCGGATGGAGGTTATCGCTCAGACAGTGGTATCGGTTCTCGGACGGTGGTATCGGTCGGATGGAGGTACGCTCAGACAGTGGTATCGGTCGGAAACGGGGGGGGGGTGGTATCGGTCGGATGGAGGTATCGGGCTCAGACAGTGGTATCGGTGTTTGTCGGACGGTGGTATCGGTTGGCTGGAGGTATCGCTCAGAAGGTGTTCTCGGTCGGACGGTGGTATCGGTTGGATGGAGGTATGCTCAGACAGTGGTACGGTCGGACGGTGGTATTGTTGGATGGAGGTATCGTCGAAGTGGTATCGGTGGACGGTGGTATCGGTTGGATGGAGGTATCGCTCAGAGAGTCGGTATCGGTAGGACGGTGTATCGGTTGGATGGAGGTTATCGCTCAGGACAGTGGTATAGGTCGGACGGTGGTATCGGTGGATGGAGGTATCGCTCAGACAGTTGGATCGTCGGACGGTGTGGTATCGGATTGGATGGAGTATCGCTCAGACAGTGGTATCGGTCGGCGGTTGGGATCGGTTGGATGAGGGTATCGGCTGCATGAGGTATTGGTTGGATGGAGGTATCGGTAGGGTATCGTCGGACGTGGTTATCGGTCGGCGGTGGTTACTCGGTCGGACGGCGGTATCGGTCGGAGTGGTATCGCTTCAGACAGTTGGTAGCGGTCGGACGGTGGTATCGGTTGGATGGAGGTATCGATCAGGACAGTGGTATCGGTGGGACGGTGGTATCGGTTGGATGGATGTAATCGCTCAGACAGTGGTATCGGTCGGACGGTGGTATCGGTTTTGGATGGAGTATCGATCAGACAGTGTATCGGTCATCGGACGGTGGTATCGGTTGAGGTGGAGGTACGGCTGCATGAAGGTATTGGTGGATTGGAGGTATCGGTGGACGGTGGTATCGGTCGGATGGAGGTGTATCGTTCGGACGGCGGGATCGGTTGGATGGAGGGTATTGGTTGGATGGAGGTATCGGTCAGACGGTGGATCGGTTGGATGGAGGTATCGGTTGGATGGATGTATCGATCAGACATGGTATCGTTTCGGACGGTGTATCGGTTGATGGAGGTATCGCTGCATGAAGGTATTGGTTGGATTGGAGGTATCGGTCGGAGGTGGGTATGGTCGGGATGGAGTATCGGTCGGAAAGGTGGGATATGGTCGGAGAGGTATCGGTCGGATGGAGGTATCGGTGGACGGCGGTATCGGTCGGACGTGGGGATTGGTTGGATAGTTGAATTGACTGGATTGGTATGATAATGAGGCTTCATATGAACTGTGTTACCATGCGCAGAGGGCGTGACCTGTAGTTATGTCCGGGCAAATTATATTGCAAGGTGTTGTGGAATATGTTGGGGGTTAATCCTGTCAACTAATACGATCTTAAAAAAACCATTAAAAACGGTCGCTCCCTGTTAATTACCATTCTGAACCACATCTCTCCCAATGTTTGCAGTTCCATAAGTAATCTCCCAGGAATCCTTTCAGATAGAAGACGTCTCATCCCGTCATCCTCAGCCTTATCCAGTTTCTGCCCAATCAGGGCTATACGTCTACCCCTCCACGCTGTCAATCAGAGGCAGGCGGAGGGACGTGCACGTGTTTCCAGCTCTTCCCGCCTCCAGCTCCAGACTTGGCCCAGCCCTCTCATTCCCTCACAGCCGGACACAGGAGACGGTTAGGACAAGACGGACGACAGACGGATATCCCGAGTTCAGCGGATCAGCAGGCGGTGGACGAGAAGAAGGCAGGAGGCAGAACGGTGAGTGAGTCCGGTTCAGGGGGCAAGGGGGGGGGGGAGGGGATCGAAGCAACGAGGCCCAGGAGGGACGTAGAGGCCGAGGATGGACCGCGCGGGGCCCGGGACAGTGTGTGAGGGGGGAGATGTTTACCGGGCAGGAACACGCTCATATATAATAACCATATACGTCCCCTGTAATATAATAACCAATATCTTCCCTTTAATATAATAACCATATAATGTCCCCTGTAAGAGTATTAAACCTTATAATGTCCCTTTAATATATAACCTTATATGTCCCCTGTAATATAATAAACCATTATAATGTCCCCTGTAATATAATAACCATATAATCTCCCCTTTAAATGTATCAAACCATATAATGTACCTCTTTAATATAATAACCAGTAATGGCCCCTTAATATAATCCATTATAATGTCACCTGTAATATAATAACCATATAATCCCCCTTTAATATAATAACCAGATAATGTAACCTGGAATATAATAACCATATAATCTCCCCTTGAATATAATACCATATAATTCCCCTTTAATATAATAAACCCATGATTTAATGTCCCCTGTAATATAATAACTCATATTAATGTCCCCTGTAAGAGAAGAAACCATATAATATCCCCGGAATAGAAGTGACCCCTAGAGATGCCCTTAAGATAATAAACCAGATAATGTCACTGTAATATAATAACCATATAATGTCCCCTGTAATTAATAACCTTATATGTTCCCTGTATATAATAAACCTTAAATATCCCCTGTAATTATAAATAACCCTATAATGTTCCCCGTAATATAATAAACTGATAATGTCCCTGTAATATAATAAACCTATAATATCCCATGTAATTAATAACCCTATAAAATCCCCCTGTAATATAAAACCCTCTAATATCCCCTGTAATATTACATAAACTTATACTGTTCCCCTGTAATATAATAACCTTATAATGTCCCCTGTAATATAATAACCATCTAATGTTCCCCTGTAATATATAACCTATAATATCTTAATGTTAATATAATAAATATAATGTCCCTTTAATATATTAAACCATATAATGTCCCCTTAATATAATACCTTATAATGTCCCCTTTAATATAATAACCTTATAATGTCCCCTGTAATAGAATAACCCTAAAATGTCACCTGTAATATAATAACCTTATAAATGTCCCCTGTAATTAATAACCATATAATATCCCCTGTAATATAATAACCCTATAAGGTCCCTGTAAATATAATAACCTATAATGTCCCCTGTAATATAATAAACCTTATAATGTCCCCTGTAATATAATAACCTATATATCTCCTGTAATATAATAAACTTATAATGTCCCCTTAATATAACACACTGTTATAATTGTCCCCGTCAATATAATAACCCGATAATGTGTCCCCGTAAATATAATAACCCTATAATGTCCAACGTACTATAATAACCCTATAAGGTCCCCCGTAATATAATAACCCTTATAATGTCCCCCGGAATATAATAACCCTATAATGTCCCCCGTAATATAATCACCCTATAATATTCCCATGTAATATAATAACCCTATAACCTACCCCTGTAGTGGATTTTCTATGGGAAGGAACTGTAAGATTATTAGCCTTTTTATTTACAGTTCCAGGAAGAAAAAAAGGGGAAACCAGAAGCCACACGGGGTAGGTCATAATAAATAACGACACCCCCCAATTATAATTATAATAATAGGATATTAGAAGTCACTTGGAGTTCCGTGCCTCGTATAAAAGGTTCTCGGCCTGCCTCCTGTGCTTTTATTTTTATAATTACAATTGGGGGTGCATTATCCCACTATATAATATCCCCTATAATTACAATAAACCTTAAGGTCCCCTATATATAATTAACCCTATAATATCCCATTAATATAATAAAAAACCTATAATATATTAAAACCCCTATAATATAATAACATATTACTATCTATAATATAATAACCCCAGTATAATATCACCTATAATATAATCATATATAACCTATAATATAATCAGATATCCATATATATAATCATTATATCACCCTATAATATAACATATATCACTTATAAAATAGAACCATATATACCTTAATTCATAATCGTATAATAAGTATTATCATATAATCATATAATTTAAACTAAAAAAACTAAATATTATCTTCATAATAAGTATATAATATTGCCAGTTATATAACTATAATATACCAATTAAAAAATAACACATAATATTACCACTAATAAGGATCTAATATTACCCAAGTTTATTAATAATAATAACTATAAATCTTTACCAATTATAACAATAGCTATTACCTATTAACTATTAATATTTACCTATAATAAGTATATAATCCCAAGTATTATATAAATATATATTACCAATTATATCAATAATAATATTCCTACATAAGAAGTATATATGACCAATTATAATAACTGTATAATATTACCATTAAATAAGTATATATTACCAATTATAATTCAATATAAACAAACTATATTAATATTACCAATATAAACATAACTATTAGATTACTACCAAAAGAAGTAGATATTACCACATTATATAACTGTATATATTACAAGAATATAGTATATAATACCCACATTAATAAGATAACGAGAAGAGCACCAAGTATGAAAAAGTAGGACGGTAGGGTAGGTCGTGGGGGCCCGCCACCGAACGGGCACCGGCGGGGGACGGGTGGGAACATAGCGGAAGCGGTCCCTGTGGAGAACAAAGAGAGGAACATGCACGGCACATCAGGCGGAGGAAAGGGAGAGGGGCGGACCCGACGGGGCGGTGGCCAAAGATCAGGCACCGGGGGCAGGATGTCGGGACAAGACCGAGAGAAGAAGGACCAAGAAGAACGAGAGGAGAGGACCAAGGGGATAGAATGTAAGAACGAGAGAAAGGACCGAGAAAGAGAAGAACCATTATGCAGAGGACCGAGAAGAGAAGAACCAGAGAAGAGGACCCAGAAGAGAGAAGCATGGAAGAGGGAGCCAGGAAGGGAAGAACCAGAGAAAGAGGACGCAAGAAGAGAAAGAACCGGGAGAAGAGGACCAAGAAGAGACGAACCGGAGAAAGAGGACGGAGAAGAGAAGAACCAGAGAAGAGGACCGAGAAAAGCAGGTACCCAGAGGACCGGAGCAGAACGAGAGAGAGGACAGGAACAAGAAGACTAGAGATGGAGGACAGGAGGAGAGAAGAATAGAAGAGAAGAAGCAGAGAGGACCGGAGGAGAAGCGAGAGAGGACGCAGAAGAGAAGAGGAAGAGAAGAGGACGAAGAAGAAGAAAGAGGGGAAACCCAGAAAGAAGAAAAACCAGATAGGACGAAGCGGCAAAAACGAGAGAGTACCAATAAGAACGATAAAGCATTACCAAGAGTAAGAACGCTAATATTACCTTTAAGGAGAAGACGAAGGATTACCGTGAAGATAGAAGAACTATCTAATATGACCATGTTATATTACTTGAAAAGATATTATAATATTACCCATAATAATAATATTATATTACTAATTAACCTATATATTACCTATAATAATAAGAATAACAGCAAGAGAAACATATAAAAAAACTAGTATAAGACATTATATTAATAAGGACTATATAATTACCATGAAATAATTAAGACTATGTAGTATGTAATATTTACATACAACTAATAGCAATTAATTATGACCAGATTATAAACCAGATCGGATCCGAGAATAACTACGAATATGACCTATAATAATACAACCCATATTAATAACTACCTATGATTATTAACCATATAATATTCATAATAATAACCAGATAAGATTACCCATTATAATGGAATGTCCACCTTCTCTAACACAAATTATATATTGTAGAAACCCCCAAAAGCTGAGACATTGTTTTATAGAAAATGGTTAAATCAGCTCCAAGCCAGAGGATATTTTACTACATCTCCTTCTCGATCCTCGCTGACAGCTCTGACTTCGGGTAGGCAGTCAGTGTCGGCTGTTTGTGTGACAGTGGCATCTCGACAATCCACTGACTGCAATTCCCGGAGCAGTTGAGGCTTGCTCAAGAACATAAAAAGAACACAGCGGGCCAACAGTAGAAGCAGACAGTGAGGAGGATGGACAGGGCAGGTGGATAGTGGGCATGTAAAGTATTATTTATCGGGTTGGAGGCTGATTTAAAGATTGTCTATAAAACGGTGTCCAGCTATTGGGGGGTATTATACAATATATAGATTTAGTAGAGAGGGTGGTCAGTCACTTTTCATATTACCCATAAAAGTAGTAACCATATAATATTTCCATGATAATAATAACCATATAATATATCCATGATAATAATAACCATATATTATCCATGATAATAAAACCATCTAATATTATCCATGATAATAATAACCATATAATTTACAATAATAAACATATATTTACTCATAATAACCATATATTATACTTTAATATAACAATATCATAATAATGAACCCCCCAAATATAAATAGGACCTAAGGGAACAATCATATTGGATTACACATAATAACCATATATGTTATTCATGATACATTAACCATATAATATTATCCAGGATTAAGAACCAGATAAGAGGACCCACAAGAAGGAGTGAAACAGAGGGGACCCACGAAGAAGAAAAAACCAGAGAATGAGGACCAGCAGATAGAACAGAGGAAGATTGCGTAATAATAATTAGAGAAGTGACCGAACCATAAGTATAAGAACCATATAAGATTAATCACTACTTTATAAGAACCATAGAATATACCCATAAAACCATATATACTAAATAATACAACAACAATATTACCCATAATAAAAAATATCAAGAACATATAAGCATAAGAATAACACCCCATAATAATAAGGCATTATTTTAATATTACCCATAATAATAACAACCATATAATATTATCCGTAAATAATAAAAAAAAATATAAATATTACCCATTAAATAAAATTTAGTTATAGTAATAATATTGACCATGTAGGATTTAAACAAGTGATGGAAAAATACAACTGGAGAACAAAAGAAAGATACTAAAGGTAGGGGTGCAGTGTTGAAGGTAAATTTTTGGGCCTTGCAGAGGATGTACACGAGGACGTTTTGGCCTTTTTCGATTATATACATGAGGGGCGTATTGCTTTAAGGGTGATATACATGAGGCATATTGCTTTAGGGAGGATTACATGAGGATCGTATTGCCTTTCGATGGAGGGATCTAATGAGGGCGTATTGGCATTTAGGGGAGGATCTACATGAGGGACGTATTGACCTTTAGGAGGTATTTGAGGGGAGCTTTGGGAGGCTCTACATGAGGGACGTATTGCCTTTAGGGAGGATCTCATGAGGGCGTATGCGCTTTGGGGAGGATTACTAGGGCATGGCTGGTGAGGAATATACAGGGCTATTGCCGGTTATACAGGAACATGCTTTAGAGATCTACATGGGGAGCGTATTGGCTTTGGGGTAGATCTACATGAAGGGCGTATTGGCTTGGGGATCAAGATATGGTGATCTCATGAGGCGAGGGCGTATTGGCTTTGGGGAGGATTCTACATGGAGGACGTATTGGACTTTGGGAGGATCTACATGAGGACGTTATTGGCTTTTGGAAATCTACATGTAGGGACGTGTGCGTTAGGGAGGATACTACATGAGGAGCGTATGGCCTTTGGGGGGATCTACTGAGGGACGTATTGGCTTTGGGGTGATCTAACTGAGGGCCTATTGGCTTTGGGGGATCTACATAGGGGGCGTTATTGGCTTTGGGGAGGATCTACATGAGGGACGAATGCACTTTAGGGGAGGATCTACATGAGGGACGTCTGCCTTTAGGGAGAGCTACATGAGGGGACGTATGGCTTTGGGGATCTACATGAGGACGTATGGCTTTGGGGAGGATCTACATGAGGGGCGTATTGCCTTTGGGAGGATCTACATGAGGGGGCGTATTGGGCTTTGGGGAGGATTCACTGAGGGGGACGTATTGGCTTTGGGAGGATCTACATGAGGGCGTATTGGCTTTGGGGAGGCTTACATGAGGGGCGTTGGCTTTGGGGGGATCTACGAGGGGTGTATTGGCTTAAGGGTGATTAATGAGACATATTGCCTTTAGGGAGGGATCTACATGAGGGGCGTATTGGCTTTGGGGAGGATCTACTGAGGGGCGTATGCGTTTGGGAGGATATACATGAGGGACGTATTGGCTTTGGGGAAAGATCTACATGAGGGGCGTATTGGCTTTGGGGAGGAGGTATCTACATGAGGGACGTATTGGCTTTGGGGAAGATCTACCAGGAGGGGCGTATTGGCTTTGGGAAGATCTACATGAGGGACGATTGGCTTTGGGGAAGCGAAGATCTACAGAGGGGCGTTATTGGCTTTTGGGGTAAGGGGGGGGAGATCTACATGAGGGCGTATTGGCTTTGGGGAGGATCTACATGAGGGACGTATTTGGCTTTGGGGAGGATCTACATGAGGGACGTATTGGCTTTGGGGAAGATCTACATGAGGGGCGTATTGGCTTTGGGGAAGATCTACATGATGGGGGTATTGGCTTTGGGGAGGATCTACATGAGGGGCGTATTGGCTTTGGTAAGATCTTACATGAGGGACGTATTGGCTTTGGGAGATCTACATGAGGGGCGTATTGCTTTGTGGGAAGATACTACATGAGGGACGTATGGGCTTTGGGGAAGATCTACATGAGGGACGTATTGGGGTCTTGGGGAGGATCTACATGAGGGGGGTATTGGTTGGGGAAGATCTACATGAGGGGCGTATTGGCTTTGGGGAGGATTCTACATGAGGGGCGTTATCGTGGTTTGGGGAGATCTAAATGAGGGGACGTATTGGCTTTGGGTAAGATCTTACATGAGGGTACGTATTGGCTTTTGGGAAGATCTACATGAGGGCGTATTGGCTTTGGGGAGGATCTACATGAGGGGCGTATTGGCTTTGGGGAAGTCACATAAGGGGACGTGATTGGCTTGGGGAAGATCTAAATGAGGGGCGTATTGGCTTTGGGGTGAGAGATCTAATGAGGGGCGTATTGGGTTTGGGGAGGATTTACATGAGGGAACGTATTTGGCTTTGGGGGAAGATTACATGGGGAGTATTGGCTTGGGGAAGATCTACATGAGGGACGTATTGGCTTTGGGGAGATCTACATGAGGGACGTAGTGGCTTTGGGGAGATCTAATGAGGGACGTATTGGCTTTGGGGAAGATCTACCATGAGGGGGTATTGGCTTTGGGGAGGATAATTTACATGAGGGAGTCGTATGGTTTGGGGTAAGATCTACAGAGGGGACGTATGGATTTGGGGAGGATTACATGAGGGACGTATTGGCTTTGGGAGATCTATGAGGGAGTAGTGGCTTTGGGAGGAGGATCTACATGAGGGGTATTGGCTTTGGGGAGATCTACATGAGGGTGTATTGGCTTTGGGGGGACTCTACATGAGGGACGTATTGGTTGGGAGGTCTACATGAGGACGTTTGGCTTGCAGATGATTATTAGGGGCGATTGGTCTGGGAAGATCTACATGAGGGACGTATTGGCTTTGGGAAGATCTACATGGGGACGTATTGGCTTTGGGGAAATCTACATGAGGACGTATGCCTTGGGAAGATCTACATGAGGGACGTCTTGGCTTGGGGAAGATCTACATGAGGACGTATTGGCTTGGGGAAGATTGACATGGGGAGTATTGGCTTTGGAAGTCTACATGGGGACGTTATGGCTTGGGGAAATCTACATGAGGGACGTATTGGCTTTGGGGAGGACTACATGAGGGACGTATTGGCTTGGGGAGATTTAATTGGGGACGTATTGGCTTGGGGAAGTCTAATGAGGGAATAGTGGCTTTGGGAAGATCTACATGAGGGGCGTATTGGCTTTGGGGAAGATCTACATGAGGGGTGTATTGGCTCTGGATAGGGGTGGCCAGGTGCGTATTGGCTTTGGGAATAGGAAAATGTAGATGTGGTTTTGATGCTTTGTCAATAGAAACTGCACCTGTTATAGCGTGAGAATTTTCCTGTAAAGTTAACTGGTTCTTCAAACCCTTCACAAGTTTCGTCTCCTCAAACGCCTTTCTATGTTTGGCCACACTAGTAATACAAATGGGTTCCGAAGGCAGGCAACCCGATTTCGATATAAAAAGGTATCAAAACACCTTATTTGAAAATATCTTAAAATCACAAAGTAGCCACAGCCAATGATCGACACATCCTCAAAAAAGGACACGCAACAGGCTCACAGCTATGCGTTCGTGGCTCGTAGCCACTTTGCTTCCTCAATGCAGTAATGTCATGAGGCCATTAAAACGTTAGATTTGGTATGTTGATACCACTGACTGTCAGTTGGACCTGTCTAGTACCCGCAGTTTATACCATTTCCATGTACAGTGACACGACCTTTTAAGGTGTCTAGTTGACCAGCCATGCAGACCCTGCAAGTAATATGTGTTTGCGGACTGTAACGTGGAACTTCTAGGTAATGGAAACAATTGTGTGAGTTTGAACACAGTACAATAAACCATAGAATCGGACCACTGTAATAAACATAGCTGCACACCTGTTTGATTTAGACCATGAAACATGAAGGCTGTTTTATATGATGATGGGTATTCATCCTGTATGGAACTATAGGGCTGCGGGGAATGTTGGACACCATCTACCTGTAGTGAGAACTGATTGACATGTCTAACGTTTTGTCTGTTGCTGTTGTGCGATTCCCTGGTTTTTTTCACTTGCAGATTGTTCATTATTGACCTGTCCGTATATTTGGGGTCATTATTATGCTGCAGGAAGTAGTGGGGACCTATTCCAATACTTTACTGATGGTACTGGATGGTGGGGGATTATCTGAATGCTCTACGTTCGAGTGCCATTATTTTTGACCACAGATCACCATTCCAATTGTTGCAGGAAAGTTCCACCAGATTATCCACTCCCCAGTTCTCCACTGGCCAGACTGTTCTGTTATAGGAGTTCCTATTGCCAATACCAAATGGTTATTTAATTCACACAGCACATTGGAAACGGATCGGAAGAACCAAACCTCAAACCTGGTTTCGTATTGTATGATTTAAAGGTGAAAACCCAGGAGCGTTTGTTAGGAAGGCCAAATGAGGGCATTTCTGCCTCAATTCCGAGAATGCGTTTTCGGCGCATCCCATTAGATTTGTATCTTCGTGGATATGCGCTACTGTGAATTCTAGATATAATATCCTGTTAATTATATAGTGGATAATGCACCCCAACTGTAAATTATAAGGATTTAGAAGTCAGAGGAGTTCCGTGACCATATAAAAGAACGAGGACGCAGGCGCGTACCTTTCTACAGGGCACAGAACTCCAGGTCACTTCTAATATCCTTATAATTTACCGTTGGGGGTGCGTTATTTTATTATAAACTACCCTGTTGTGGCTTTGGTTTCCTTCTCCTCCTGGAACTGTAAGATTATTAAGTATAATTACAGTTCCTCCCATGTAAATGCACTCCAGGGGTAGGTTATAAGGCTTATATCCACAGTTCCTCCCATGTAAAATCCTACAGGGGTAGGTTAACCATTATAAATACACATGTGGATATGTCTTCAGTATAATCTATGTTAAGCATTTGCATCTTCTTATAGTTGGTGCCAGGGTTATGGCTACCGCGGATATATGGGGCCTTGGTTTGTGCCAGCGGATATGATCGGGCTTGCCATGCAGCTGTTGGGACTGGGCTTAGCTATGCGTGTAATGACATGTATCCAGTGTTTGGTGTCCTGTTAAGAGACAGGTATTAAACCCTACATTGTCAGGGACCTTCACGCTCCGAGTACTTAGAAAGGGCTTTTTATTTTGCTCGCGGAAGTCATAAAGCTTGACCGATCACTTATCAGATGATATAGTTAATACAATTGCATGGATGGTAAATTGTGAACCTGTGCTTTAGGTCGGATGAGGCTGTTTGAAAGATTCTGTATGTGATTCATTGCTTATCTCTTCAATCCCAGAGCAGCAGCTTTGGTTTATGAACCAGTTAAACCCCCAGTGTTGCTAAGGAACAATTAAAAATGCTTCAGTGTAAGTCAAATCGATGTTTATGACACTACTGGTAGAGGGACCAGTGGATTAAGCTTGTAGGTGGGAACCACTGGAATCAAGTTCGAAATAATATGTAGAAAGGTTTTACCTAAAAGCACTGCCTGGTTTCTAGAAGCCTCAACTGCAAAGCCACATATTAGAAGAAAGAAAGATTACTGTATCTGTGGAGGTCACGTTTTAAACCTACACGTGATGCGGTTGAGGTTGGATGTATCTAAAGTGGTACACACAGTACAGATTTCTGAAAGATGACACCGACAGGATCTGCAAGATCCTGTCTGCCATCTTCAAGATCTGCATCACACAGTCCTGAGCGTTTCTCCATAGGCGGGGACTGTGTTTCCATCGGCCGCGCTAGACTCTATAGGGAGTCTAGCGCGGCTGATGGAAATTTTCGGCCTTTCCGAACGAGCGTACGGCCGACCTGATCGTTCGGGGCCCCGCGCGCTCGTTCGGGAAACGAACGTACACACAGTAACGATAAAGCCCCGTATGGGGCTTTAAGTTACTGTGTGTACCCAGTTAAGGCTGGGTACATACCATGCAATTTTAGCGACCAGTCGCAAGTGGCAAAAGGTCGGTTGGGGTGAAGGATGGTGTGTATTTACCTTTTGGCAAACACCAGCCAAAATGTAATCTGTTCCCCGAGATGCCTCTCTGCGCCTGTTTGAGCTCGTAATAGAGTGTGTAGGCACACCGAGACAGCTGGGAGGAATCTCTCCTTACTGGGATTAAAGAGAGCAGGGGAAGAATTGGGTTAATTTAGATTAGTCCAAATTTAGTTTGGAGGTTGAATTGCCCTTTTAATTGAAAATAGGAGGACTGAGATGGTTGAATTAGACGACAGTGGTTAGAGTTTCTATTGATGAGGTCATAGTTGTGCGACGTTAACGAGGTCGCTGGGCTGGTGCGCCTCTCAATGAGGCAGGGTGAAGCACATTGCAGAGCAGCGCCCTATAGGGAAAGGCAGCAGTTTTGATGCCAGAATTTTTGATTTTTTTTGGCGGGCAGTGCCTGGACCACATGGTTTTTTCCATGTGCCTGGGACCCAGAAGCCAGGCCCCCCCCAAAAAAATTCCATAAAAAACATTTTAGGAGGTAATGTCACTTTAAATAGAGGAAAGCTGTGAATTCATTCCACAACGAATGCAGCTACAACTCCTCCCCCTCCCTTCTGACTGACAATAATTTAATCAAAATCAATGTTTGTCAGCCCTGCAGATCAAAAATCAGTGTTTGGCGCATAATTATACTAGTCACTTTGGGCATCTAATACCAGTCAACTGTGGGCACCATTTGCCAGTCACTGTGGGCGCCATTTACCAGTATAGTGGGCATTTTATTACCAGTCATGTGTATAAAGCCCCTCCACTTCAGGACAAGCCACACCCCTCTTCCGGACAAAGCATCAACCACTTTCAATTATAAAACCACACCCCTTCCAGCAGTGCGACGAGGGGGGCAGGAGCATTTGGATTTTTTTTCCGTGGCAAAAGGTTCTAGAGACGAAGCAATAATGGGCCCAATTAGTCTAAAAGCCTCCAAGTGCTCGTTGGAATAGAAATTATATGACTTTAAAGGAGAAGAGCATCTAAGCTAAACCTCCATATTTACACACCTGGAGATAGGAGGAACATTTAATTAGCGCACAGCGTATAATCTAATTGTGTATTACAAGATGGAGTTGTGTTAAATAACGACAGTAAACATACCAGGGTGAAAGTAAAGGTTAAAGCTGATTAGGTTTTCTCTTTTAGTGGATTTATAAAAGGAAAATATTATGAGTTAGTTTAAGTTTCTAATTAAGTTTTAGGTACCTAGTATGGTCTGGGGATGCCATATTTTGGTTCATTGAAATAGTAGTAAAGTATGAAAACCACATGTTCTGTGTGTATTCCTGTTTAGCTAAATGTGACACTGTGTGACTTTATATTTCATCTGGTTTCTGCAGTGTGCCTGGTGTCTCCTTCTGCTACAGGATTTCTCTGTATTATCAGCTTTCAGATCAGAGCGTTGAGGCAATTTAAAGGCCCACGGGTACAGTCTGATTTAAATAGTTCGTTTTTAGCCTTTGCTACTTTAACTGCAAATGTGATATTATTAAAGAGAAGTAAAGCAAAAATCTAAATGATGGATTTTGTAGGTACACTAATGTTTAAAAGACAACCACGATACACCAGTATTCTTTCCTTAACCCTTAAACCTATTGCTTGGATTATGTGCCATGTATGACAATAAATCCCAGAAATGATTGGCTTATTGTCGTTGTCAATAGGGATTGATAAATTTTCAGTTGCTAATTACCAGCCAACAAGAATTGAGATTGGTGACCGTTGTGACGTTAGTGGTCTTTCTGACAATATATCTGCTTTTTTGTCATTGGTGCAAATGGGCTTTAGAATGTGGGTAGAAAATATTCTTTTTGTACTTATTTATCAGTTGGGCGCTAATGTAACAGGAGAATGAGGGGCCAATACACACAACCAATTATTGGAAGATCTAATGATTGTATGACAATTCACAGTGAAGTTCCCCCCTCCATTTTTATCAACCGATACACACAATACGGTTATTATAAAATGCTGGTGGTGTACAATCATGTGTCTATTGCCTGTTGAAATAGAAGGCTATGTCCATACACTACTGAGATATTAGTTAGATTAGGGCAGTGGTGGCAAACCTATGGCACATGTGCTAGAGGTGACATCAAAGCACAGCGGAGTTCGTTACCAGATAGCCAGAGAGAAAGTGTAGGGCTGTCCGTAGCAGAGAGCGGTTGCCATGCTATAACATTCAGCTTTGCTTTAGTTTAAGTATAGATCCTGCACTCCTATTAAAGACGTCTTAAGGTGTTGTTCCTCGATTACTGCTACCACTGGCAGTTATATCGCTATTGGCATATTGTTTTTTTGAAGAACGCACTCCTGAAAACCTTACTCATTCAACTGTTTATTTGTGGACATGCGTGCACAACGCATAAACAGAGTTGAATGAGTAAGGTCTTCAGGAGTGCGTTCTTCAAAAAAACAATATGCCAATAGCTTTGCTCTCGTCCCTGTTTTGGATCTCAAATCCCGTGTGGTAATGTAGAGGTTAAGGGTAATCTATAACCGACTCTATCTACTGTGTTGGTCTGTGTCTATTGGTCTCTGTATTCAGCTTAAATGATCATGATGGCACTCAACCTCTAATCCAGTGATGGCAAACCTTTTAGAGGTTCTCTTACCTTCTGACATCCCTACGAAAGACCTGTTGGCCCATTCATTTGGTGATTGCACAAAGGAAAGTGCTAGGTGGTTCCTCTTTCCGATAATACATCGACACGTTTACTCTAAAGCACACGTCCTCTCTTGTCTATGTAATCCATTTATTGAGGTTAGTAAAACTTCCAGGGCAGAGATTCCCTCCCCTTGCTCCAGTACCTGGGTAGGAGTACTCAATCCTGCCTCTGCAAGTTTTAGTTCACAGGTAGGAGGATTTTTAAAACTAAACTGTTATTCAGAATTCCCCTTGGTGTTTGCAGCAGCATGGGAAAGTTGTGCTGGCTCCTGGGGGTTGTCTTACCCTGTGCTGGGAGTGCTGTCACTCAATGTGCATCATCATGGTAGCAGACACACCCACTTGAGTTCATTTCTACAGCTGATCATGCAGAGAGAGATGGGGAGGAAATTTAAATCCCCCTTCCCACAACACTGTAACAAAGGCAGGGGAACTTGTGTGTTTTTAATAAAGATCTGAGAGGGGCGGTTGAAAAGTGATCTAATGTAATTTTATAGGGCATGCTGGGAATATAAGGCAATCTGGTATGGGAGGGGGTGGGAGAGAAACCCAAGCAGATGTGAGAGGGTGTATTGGGAGACAGAAAAAGGTACCTGATTACTCCATTAATTGGGAACTCAGCAAGCTGCTGTGATGGTCATGTGATTATTCCTCCATTAATCAGTGTGTGTGTAGAACCGACCAACCAGTCGGATCACACAGACGGCAGTCCTGACGGATCCTCTCACGTTCTGCACATGCGCTAAAGGAACACGCGCATCGGAATTTCCCAGGCGGCAGTCACTGAAAGTGGGCGGACTGTACTATCCACAGCGTCCAGTGACAAACTCATTGGATTTCTTCTAACTACTGCTCAAAGACACAGGTACTGCAGGTACATCCACATATCTATCCTTACAACCCAGGGGACTTATCAGTGATGGGACGGTATCTCTGTGTCTAGTTAAGGTGCACTGATGTTGGTTACAGAGGAAGGCCAAGGTATCCTGTAAAGTAAGGCAATAGTGGTTACAAAGGTGAGAGGTTGGTGGTTCTACCGTAACAGTGAAAACACCATTAACTCAAGCAGTGAGCTTACTACGTTCACCACCAAATGGCAGCTTATGGAATTCTACAGCATTCGTAATGGGATATATGGCTAAAAAGGAATGCGTTGCTGTTTAAATATGTATATGGATTGAATCCCTTAGCACGGGAATTCTAAAGGTGCTGGGGTTGGTTCTTTATCGGAGTGAGGCTGAAATCACACCCTTTTTTCTCTTTTCTGCTTATTTCTATTGTCCCTCCCAGCTGCTGGTTGACCTTCTGTCTACGCTCTGATATTCATTGTCTGCCGACCATATTCCTATAGACTCATTGTATGCCCTTTCTATAGAATGGCCCTTTTAGATACGAGATACCATTTGTCTTTATTTCTAAGCACAGCAGCAATCCGCATTGATTTATTTTTCTCCAAAGCCTTTGTTTCAGAAGATTTTTATTTATAATCTAGATTAAAGGTCCCCCCCCCCCCCCGTCAGCTGATGTGTAATTGTTAAAGGCAGGTCTAGACAGATTGACAAAATGGGCAGAAAGTTGCAGTTGAGATTATTGTTGATAAATGAAGGTGAGGCATTTGTGGTTTAACAATCCTGCCTGTACTATAAATGTGTCTATGCTAAGTAATTCTCTTTGCAAAGGAACCGTGTGTTCTAGAATGTAAAGGTGGCCATACGTGTTTGATTTTACTTACCCGCGTCATTCGATCGATCCTGCCAGAACCGCTTCTCCCATTCTTCTATGCGATCGCAAAATCCCATTCATTTTGCAATCGCATGTCTGTCACATAGAAGAAAGGGAGAGGCGGTTCTGGCAGGATCGGTCGAACATATGTATGGCCACCTTAAGGTGTGTTAGGCATGAACAGCAATTTTTGACCAACCAATATTTTTAATTTGAGTCCGTCAGCCTGAAATATCCACGGCTGGTTGACCATCAGATGCATTGAATGAGCTGCCAGGCTGAAACATCTTCCTGTGTGTACAGGTAAAACCCAAACCTGGTAATAGTTATTCACGTGCAAGTTTGGATTTCATTTTTTAGTCGGTCAGTGAGGTTAAGCAAGTTATTGAATCATGGTCAATCCTTCTGTCGTCTTCAATGGACCCTAAAGCCATTTGGCCTGAAATTTCAGTGTACCTTTTTAATTTCAGCACCACAAACTACTGAATGGTTTACAGATTGGTAGGTCTGTTGGAAATATCTGCTCCTCATTGACCCTCGTGTACCAGGCATTAGTTGCAGTGCCAGATGGCAACAGCTAGATCTTGCAAGATATTGACTTGTTCAAAGAGGGGGTATAGATTCAAGGAAGAGAAAAATTATTTCCTACTATACAAAGCACTGTTAAGGCCTTATTAATGTATGAAAAAGTGCTGTGTGTACGTAAAGGACATATTTGAACTGAAGGACGCATGACAGGGAACATGAGAAAATTAACTATGTAGAAAGCTTCGTTAAGCTTATGCCTCGTGCACACGTCTGATGCCGAGCATGTACACACGTGCTACGAATGGCCATTTTGGCAATAATCGCACCTGTGTATGCGTTCATCGGGCAGTCTGCTGGTTGGGTTGTCTGTTGCATTGGACGTGTGTATGGACAGTTAGAGTTAATCACACTGTACAAGAGACACTTCTATTGGTAGCAATTTGTCAAAAGTGATTATATCCCCATGGATCATATTAGGGGACACTGGATTACATTAGTAGTGTACTTGTAACTGTTATACAGACATTATGGGTGGGTATAAGGTTGGACTAGATGGCGTATGTCTTTATACAACCTCCAATACTATGTTACTATGTA
Organism: Hymenochirus boettgeri; assembly: GCA_019447015.1. NCBI lineage: Eukaryota > Metazoa > Chordata > Amphibia > Anura > Pipidae > Hymenochirus > Hymenochirus boettgeri. The sequence continues at coordinate 2,992 of JAACNH010005131.1, read as the reverse complement.
ACTGTTATACAGACATTATGGGTAAGGTATAAAGGTTGGACTAGATGGACGTAGTCTTTATACAACTCCAATACTATGTTACTATGTAACTGTTATACAGACATTATGGTAAGGTATAAAGGTTGGAATAGATGGACGTATGTCGTTATACAACCTCCAATACTATGTTACTATGTAACTGTTATACAGACATTATGGGTAGGGTAAAAGGTTGGACTAGATGGACGTATGTCTTTATACAACCTCCAATACTATGTTACTATGTAACTGTTATACAACATTATGGGTAGGGTATAAAGGTTGGACTAGATGGACATATGTCTTTATACAACCCCAATACTAGTTACTATGTAACTGGTATACAGACATTATGGGTAGGGTATAAAGGTTGGACTAGATGGACGTATGTCTTTATACAACCTCCAATACTATGTTACATGTAACTGTTATACAGACATTATGGGTAGGGTATAAAGGTTGGACTAGATGGACGTATGGTCTTAACAACCTCAATACTAGTTCTATGTAACTGTTATACAGACATTATGGGTAGGGTTAAAGGTTGGACTAGATGGATGTATGTCTTTATACAACCTCCAATACTATGTTACTTTGTAATGTTATACGACATTATGGGTAGGGTAAAGGTTGGACTAGATGGACGTATGTCTTTATACACCTCCAATACTATGTTTACTATGTAACTGTTATACAGACATTTTGGGTAGGGTATAAAGGTTGGACTAGATGGACGTATGTCTTTATACAACCTCCAATACTATGTTACTATGTAACTGTTATACAGACATTATGGGGAGGGTATAAAGGTTGGACTAGTGGACGTATGTCTTTATACACCTCCATACTATGTTACTATGTAACTGTTATACAGACATTATGGGTAGGGTATAAAGGTTGGATAAGATGGACGTATGTTTTATAACAACCTCCAATACTATGTTACTATGTAACTGTTATACAGACATTATGGGTAGGGTAAAAGGTTGGACTAGATGGAGTATGTCTTTATACAACCTCCAATACTATGTTACTTTGTAACTGTTATACAGAATTATGGGTAGGGTATAAAGGTTGGACTAGATGGACGTATGTCTTTATATAACCTCCAATACATGTACTATGTAACTGTATAACAGACATTATGGGTAGGGTATAAGGTTGGACTAGATGGACACTATGTCTTTATACATCCTCCAATACTATGTTACTATGTAACTGTTATACAGACATTATGGGTAGGGTATAAAGGTTGGACTAGATGGACGTATGTCTTTATACAACCTCCAATACTATGTTATATGTAACTGTTTACAGACATTATGGTAGGGTATAAAAGTTGACTAGATGGAGTATGTTTTATACAACCTCCAATACTATGTTACTATGTAACTGTTATACAGACATTATGGGTAGGGTTAAAGGTTGGACTAGATGGAGTATGTCTTATAACCTCCAATACTATGTTACTATGTAACTGTTATACAGATTATGGGTAGGTATAAGGTTGGACTAGAGGCGTATGTCTTTAACAACTTTTAATACTGTGTTGCATGTAACGTTAGTAGGCATTATGGGTAGAGGTTTAAATGTTGGACTAGATGAACTTATGTCTATGTAACTGTTAGACATTATGGGTATGGTTTAAAGGTTGTACTAGATGGACATGTCTTTATACAACCTCCAATACTATGTTACTATGTAACTCTAGACAGACATTATGGGTAAGGTATAAAGTTTGTACTAGATGGACGTATGTTTTATACAACATCAATACTATGTTACTATGTAACTGTTATACAGACATTATTGGTAGGGTATAAGGTGGACTAGATGGATGTATGTCTTTATAAACCTCAGATACTATGTTCTATGTAACGGTAGTAGACAGACATTAGGGAGGGTATAAAGTTTGGACTAGATGGACATGTCTTTATACAACCTCCAATACTATGTTACTATGTAACTGTTATACAGACATATGGGTAAGGTATAAAGGTTGGACTAGATGGATGTAGTCTTATACAAACTCTTAATACTATATTACTATTAACTGATATACAGACATTATGGGTAGGGTATAAAGGTTGGACTATATGGATTTATGTCTTTATACAAACCCAATACTATGTTACTATGTAACTGTTATACAGGCATTATGGGTAGGGGATAAAGGTTGGACTAAATGGATGTATGTCTTTATACAACCTCCAATACTATGTTACTATGTAACTGTTATACAGACATTATGGGGTAGGTATAAAGGTTGGACTAGATGGATGTATGTCTTTATACAAACTCTTAATACTATATTACTATTAACTGATTACAGACATTATGGGTAGGGTATAAAGGTTGGACTATATGGATTTATGTCTTATACAAACTCCAATACTATGTTACTATGTAACTGTTATACAAGGCATTATGGGTAGGGTATAAAGGTTGGACTAAATGGATGTATGCTTTATACAACCTCCAATACTATGTTACTATGTTATTAACTGAATTATGGGTAGGTATAAAGGTTGGACTAGATGGACGTATGTCTTTATACAAACCTCCAATACTATGTTACTATGTAACTCCTAACAGACATTATGGGTAGGTAGGTATAAAGTTGTTACTAGATGAGTATGTCTTTATACAACATCCAATACTATGTTACTATGTAACTGTTATACAGACATTATGGTAGGGTATAAAGGTTGGACTAGATGGATGTATGTCTTTACATAACCTGATACTATGTTACTTATGTAACGGTTAGACAGACATTAGTGGTAGGGTAAAGTTTGGACTAGATGGGACATGTCATTTATAAACCATAATGTCTGTATAACAGTTACATAGTAACATAGTATTGGATGTTGTATAAAGACATACGTCCATCTAGTACAAACTTTATACCTTACCCATAATGTCTGTCTAGGAGTTACATAGTAACATAGTATTGGAGGTTGTATAAAGACAT
>JAACNH010005130.1:0-21396 GCA_019447015.1 Hymenochirus boettgeri | reverse complement strand
AACTGTAGTTTCTGCCTTTTCCAGCTGTTTTTTTTTTTTTTTTTGGGGGGGGGGTGTGCCTCCCTCTGGATCAACTGTGTTGATAGGGCACAGAAGTAGGCTAAAAAGGTTGGAATAGATAGCGCATGCCTTTATTCAACCCACAATACTTGGTTACTGGTTATATGTAAACTTATTATGGAGCAATATGTATTCTGTATTAGATTTTTTTCCCAATAATTGTCTTCCTGTCTCAATATTTCCCCGTTTATTTAAATATCCCATGTTTATTTTTGTTTCTTTTCTGAAAGTAAAAAACTATAATTCTTTTAATTGCATTTCATAGAAACACTGTCCCATGATCGTGTTTTATTGTGATGCTGTTAAAACATTTATTTTTCATATTTTTCAGAGCTGTCGTTCTAATAATCCTTGTCTAGATCTTTCTTTTTGTTTCAGGGGAAATATAACAAAACAATTCAACTCACAAACACTGTTAGATCAGACTTTCCTTTTGCCGGTAGCTATAAATGAGGTTATTGGAGTGATAAGGACATTTTAATATTTTTTTCAAATATTATGACCTTGACTGTTATCTGTTTTCCTATCTCTGAAATCTGAGAACTGGTAAAAATACAGGTGAGCACTAGTGCATCATGTGGAGACTACTAATTATAAATGAAACATGTACATTTTTAGATTTGTTTCCAATTTCTTAAAGCCCTATAAATGTATAGTTGGAATTTTGCTGAAACCAGATATGGTCCCGGTTTTGTCCATGTGCCCCCCAGAATATCGTTTTTCACCTGCACCAGCCTAGTTTAAACAGCCAGTGAAAATATTTAGAAGGGACACAGAAATCTCAAACAAAAAAAAAACTAGACCAGACAACAGGATAAATCCTTGTTATTGTGTGTGTTAAAAAGGCATATACACTATGTTTGGGCGAGAGGGCATGCCCCCCCCCCCCAAAAAAAAAATCAAAAAACCAAAAACATAGTTGTTAAAAAACATTCTCAGGGTTATTCAATAAAATTTCTTCTCGTTTAAAATGGTGCTAATTTTGCCCCAACCAATCAGATCTTATTTAACATTTGAAGCAACTCTGATGGTTGGGGCAAAATTAGCACCATTTTAAACGAAAAGAACTTTAATTGAATCTCTCTGTTTGGCTTTTAGCCAAGATAATACAAACAGGTCACATAAGGTATCATTCTCGCACGTAAATGTGTGAGATTAACTAGAAGTTTGTTAGAACTTGAGAATTAAATTGTTGAATGCTGTGGGTGTAATTGCCTTTCAGTGTAATTATTTATTAAGATATATAAATGTTTAAAATGATCATGTGTGAGGAATGTTTGAATATAATGTAATGGCGAATTAAACTTGCACTACTTCTTATTTATCTGAAAAGTAAAATAATGAAGCTTTTTAGTTGTTTGTTTATTGATTGTTGTAATTATAAAATTGTAGTGCATTTCTCCGAGTCTTGCCTTTTTTTTTTTTTTTTTAAACTGAGAACCAAGAGCAATCCCATGCAAGAAAATTGGCAAAAAAACCCTAAAATCTTGCATAATGCTATCTGCCATGGCTTGTTTGGTGTGCCTTATAAAATTGAGCATGGAAGGTTGACTGATACACTGGTGGGTGGGCTGAGAAATACTGGCTGAGAACGAGCGCAATCTCATGGAGTAAAATTGCCAAAAATTTGCAAAGAAAAGGCCAAATCTCAGAATAACTAAAAAAGAAAGAAGTTTTAGGCAAATTAACACGTGCCTTTTTTAGCATGTGGCATGGGTTTTTACAGACAGAATAGAGAGGAAACAGATATTATGAAAGTATTGCCACTAATAAATGTTCCCCACATCCATACTTCCTCTACCCTCCTGATATTAGACTTGAAAGGAACTAATGAGAAGTTACTAGCTGGGGTCATTGGTCAAAAAATTTACCAAAAAAAAAGTACCACGCGGGGGGATATATGAAAGCAATTTAATTAAATAGTTACAAGCTACAAACTGCTCATATCCCAGTGAGATAGTCTATGATTTTACAAATGTTTAAAATTCCACAAATGTGGAAAGGCCCAAGGGGGCTGCAAGGGAAGGGCCAGAGTGGGTCTGCAGGGGAGAGCCATGGGGGCCCACAAGGATATCAGGGATCGTTCGGTGTGGCACATGCTCATGCATGACTGAAGGATAGTAGGGGGGTGGGGGAGACAGCATAGCCCACAGCAATGATATTTTTTAATGCCTCCCACTTGCTGGCCCCTTTCCTTGCAACCCCCTGTGGCCTCTCCCATCCACAGGCCACAATGACCCCTCCCCTTGGGGCTCCCCATTGCCCCTTTCCCACTTGCACCTTAAACCAATACCACTCCTACCCCCTACAGAATAATGTGTTAAAGCTGCCTTTTCAGCGAGAAAGAATCAGACAAAGATTAAAAACTTCTGATTCTTTCTCTGCTGAAAAGGCTGCTTTACACAGTCTTCTGTAGGGGTAGGAGGGTGTTGGTCTAAGGTGCAAGTGGGGAGGGACATGGGGAGCCCAAGATGGAGGAGTCATTGGGGCCTGTGAGTGGGAGGGCCAAGGGAGCGCAAGGGAAGAAGCCAGGATGGGTCTGCAAGGGAGGACACCGGACACACAAGTGGAAGGGGCCAAGAGTGGGGGGGCACAGAGCCACGGGGGCCGTGAGTGGGAGGGGCCATGAGTGGGAGGGGCGACATAGCCCATGAATGGAAGGGGCCACTGGGCCCACGAGTGGGAGGGGCCATAGGTGCCATTAGTGGGAGGAGCCACAGGCCCACTAGTGGGAGGGGCCATGGGTCCACGAGTGGGGATGGGCACAGAAGGCTGCAAGGGAAAGGCTCAAGGGGGCTGCAAGGGAAGGGGCCACGTGGCCCACAAGTGGGAGGAACCACATGACCCACGAGTGGGCAGGGCACACAGAGCATGAGTGGCAGGGGCCACAGGAGGCTGCAAGGGAAGCCCAAGGAGTCTGCAAGGGAAGGGCCAAGAGTGGGTCTGCAAGGGAGGGGCCATGGGGGCCCACAGGAGAAGGAGACACGGGAAGAAGGGTTGTCACATGGTTTCAGAGCAGAACAGGAAGTGTAATGGATCTGGTGATGTTTTTTTTCTCCCATTTCTGTAATTTACCCAGTGAGATAGTCTATGAATTTTACAAATTTTAAAATTCCACAAATGTGGAAAGGCCCAGGGGCGCTGCAAGGGAAGGGGCCAGAGTGGGTCTGCAAGGGGAGGAGCCATGGGGCCCACAAGGAATCAGGGGACGTTCGTTCGGTGGCAACATGCTCAATTGCATGAACTGTAAGGATGTAGGGGGTGGGGAGAAACCGCATAGCCCACAGCACGATATTTTTAATGCCTCCCACTTGCTGGCCCTTTCCTTGCAACCCCTGTGGCCTCTCCCACTCACAGGCCACAACTGACCCCTCCCCCTTGTGGGCTCCCATTGCCCCTTTCCCACTTGCACCTTAACCAATACACTCCTTACCACCCCTACAGATAATGTGTTAAGCTGCCTTTTCAGCAGAGAAGAATCAGACAAGATTAAAACTTCTGATTCTTTCTCTGCGAAAAGGCTGCTTTTACACAGCTCTTCTGTAGGGGGTAGGAGGGTATTGGTCTAAGGTGCAAGTGGGGGAGGGACAATGGGGGCCACAAGATGGAGGAGTCATTGGGGCCTGTGGAGTGGGAAGGGCCACAGGGAGCTCGCAAGGGAAGAAGCCAGGATGGGTCTGCAAGGGGAGGGACCACCGGACACACAAGTGGAAGGGCCACGAGTGGGGGGGCACAAGCCCACGGGGCCTGTGAGTGGGAGGGGCCATGATTGGGAGGGGCGACACTAGCCCATGAATGGAAGGGCCACTCTGGCCCACGATGGGAGGGCCCATAGGTGCCATTAGTGGTGAGGAGCCACAGCCCACTAGTGGGAGGGGGCCATGGGTCCACGAGCTCTCCGTGGATGGGCCACAAAGGCTCAGGAGGAAAGGCTCAAGGGGGCATGCAAGGAATGGGGCCAGTGGCCCACAGGGTAGGAGAACCACATGACCACGAGTGGGCGGGCACGAGCTGAGGGCAGGGGCCACAGGAGGCTGCAAGAGAAAGGCCCAAGGAGTCTGCAAGGGAAGGGGCCAGAGTGGGTCTGCAAGGGGAGGGGCCATGGGGGCCCACGAGGGAAGGAGACACGGGAAGAAGGGTTGTCACATGGTTCAAGCAGGAAGCAGGGAAGTGTAATGGATCTGGTGATGTTGCTCCCATTTCTGTTAATTTACCTAAAGTAACTTTTGACCACAGTTACCCTTTAAGGCTATTTTCGAGAAAAAACGTATTTTTCGATCGTATTTTGAGAGTATAGAATGTTCGAGGCTATTTTCGATAATCCTCAAGTATAGAAAATAGGCCCCGAAATCCGGACGATCCGTCCGGATCGGACGATCATTTGGATTTCGGAACCAATCAGACTCAGACCCGGTTCCCATCTCTGTTTAGGACTGCTGGTTTTATAAATCTGCGGACTGGCAGGATCTTTGAAATGTCTCTGAAAACTGAAATGTATCAAAAAAATTCGAGAAAATTAATTATAAAGTAGCAATTAGAAAAAATTGATATGAAAGTAGAGAGTAATTGAAAATGACATAAAAAATAACATTGAAATTTGGAAAATTGAGATAGAAAATTCTAAATAACCATAACAACAACATGAAAATATAATAGGGATGCACCAACAATCTCATTGTTGTCAAGTAATGCATTTTAAAATTCTTTTAAGGGCATGTCCACCCCAAAACTATAATTTTACCCACTAATGGCCCCACTGTGTAGTGTAATAAATCCTTACCTCACACTACCCTGCTCCATTGGCTGCCCTGCAATTCCCCTCCAAGTCCCAAAAACTGGTAAGGTAGTAGAGTTTGAGGGATTTCTGATAATTCTATTATAGCAGTTGGGGCTGGGGGAGGAAGACCTACTATATAAAACATTTTTTAAAAGGGGTGGACATGCCTTAAATAAATATATTAGTTTGTTTCCTATAGGAATCGGTTTATGTAATTTTGCTCTTTTTTGTGATTCTCTGTTCAATGAACCACATGGAAAGGAGTGCGTAAAAATTGTGTTTGACATAAAGATATTATTGTACTGTATTTATATAATTAATACAGCTATTATTAAAAAGCACTGGGCTTTCTCTGTGGCTGAGATTGACAGCTTTCTCTACTTCTTCTCAAATTATAATCAATGTCACCAAACCTTTTAGAAAAATGACAACCCTTTTAACAACCATTAAGAATCTATTATTTTCATTTAAGGCGATTGTAGGATCTATTCCATGTCACTTTCTTTTTGTCTGTGACTCCATGTCCCTTTTTACCTTTGCTCTCTTCTTCACTTCCTCCCTGTCTCTTATTAAATAGAACTCAGCAGGATAGCAATTATAGTTTATTATTTCCACTTGTCCTTTTGAATGTGATATATTTACTTGATAGTTAATGGTGAATAATAATAATTTTACATAAAAAAGAGAAGCATGGATGAAATCAATGTACAGTAATAATTAATTTTAAACCATTGTCATGAGTATATAAAAGAATTTCAGATTAAATTAAGACATCGTACCATGTCAGACCACATCAAACAACATGGCCCCTACAGAGGATGATAACATAAATATTTCAGTAACCTCTGAAGTCTTACCACGCGTGAAATACTGAATATTATTTGTCTAAACTTCCCCACCCTAATAGTTATTCATGGGTGTAATTATAATGTAGTCTTGGGTTTGTTTAGTCCCCCATACTATGCCTTGAAGTCTGTCTTGTAGTGCCTGTTGGCTTTGACTCCCTCATAGTCCAGGACTCTTCCTTCACTGTCTATTGGGAAGAAGTACTCCATAAGGAGAATTGCTTAAGTGCAGGACTCATGGGACCTCTGGGGATTCACTTTCTGGAACTTGGAAAGTTGTAAAAGTAATTTAATACCGTTCTATTTCAGTGGATAACATACGTTGAGTGTTGGCACTCGTGAGTGAGCTGTTTGTGCCAAGTAATAGATACATGTGCTATGCAATGCTAGTGGTTCACTGTAAATCTGCATTATGTTAGCATAGCGATTTGGGCAGTTGGCCATGTATATGTAGCGCTTACTGGCAAATACAATACAAGATCTCAAGAACAAATGGTGATTGTTCCAGCTTTTTAAAGGAATGTATATATTTTTAAATCCCGGGATACATCGGCTAATCAGGGTGGACATCGTAACCCCTTTGCAACATATTCCATAAAGTTTCCGAAGGTTTTTTTTTTCTTCTTCTCTGGATCTACATCAAGAAATGAGATTGTATGCACACAACCATTAAAGAGATAATAAAACATTTTTTTAATGAATTATATATAAGAGAAATCCATTGTGTTAAAAATAACAATGGATTCCTTCTTTATCAGTCAAATGTAAAATAACACAATCGTCGCCTCTCTCAGTATGCTTGTGTGGTCTTATATCTTTCAGAAAGTTCTGTAGAATATGTTATCACCGATTACAGCGCAGTAAGTTACAGCACAGTCAATTAAGGCGGTACTGATTATGAACAAATTGAGTACCAATGAGAGTCTGTGTTTATTTGTTTGATCTTTTATCGTCTCCCCATAACTGAATATAGTTTTTGAATGAAACAAACCATAAAACATAATAAATTTATAGCTGGCTGCTTAACTTCTCTCAACCATATAATACACACTTTCTGTGTGCCCTTGGTGGAAAGAAATATTTATGACTATTGTTCAGATGAGAAACTTAAAAGCTGCCTTGAAGGAAATCAATACTTGACTCATATCCCATCTTAATGCACCATGCATCACAACTTGTTCTCAACATTAAGTAATAAAAAAACAACATTCCCTGTTTGTGCCTCATAAAAATGTAGTCAGATTACTCAAAGCCCCCCCTCCACCACACACAAAAACTTAATTAAGAAAATTAATTTTATATAAAGGCATCAAAAGGAGGAAATGCGCAACTCAGATATAAAGATAACAATATATCAGATTACAATAAAACAAAATGTGAACCTGACAGTTCCCGAGTCCCATGATCCTCCTATACTTCTACCAAATTACACACAATATCATAATTCCCCTCCTTTGCCCCTTTTCAGACAGCAGCGCAATCTAAGATATTTGTTAAAGTTGACTGCTTCCACATTTTATTTGTGTCTGTTTTTGAGATGACGAAACTGTGACTTTGTTCTGATAGTGGTTCTGCGGAACCGATTGAAGTTCAAAATCTGATTAAAACGGACTTTTTTGAATTTTTTTAATAGCATTTGGTTGTTTTCAATAGACATTAACATTTTAGATTTTTCTAAAAGAAATTTCTGATTTTCGAAGTTTGGTACGGTATTTTCGAGTTTTCGTTTTTTTGATGAAAAGTCAAAGTTTTGAATATTTCAAAATACCCTTGGTCCACTTTTTTCGAAAATCAGCATCACAAATAGAAACCAGGATTTATCACTACTTTATGTTATTGTATTCTTGTCCAAACTACGGATCTTCAGACAAGTCAAGCATGTCATCTTTTTCTTATAGTATGACAATGGGAGTTTTTACTGTTACAGTTTTACTCCAGGGAAACACAATAAGAAATATCAGACATTGAGCATTATCATGCTAAATGCTTTTGTCCTTTCCAGTTAGACAGTATTTTTTGAAATAGATATTTATCTAATCCTCACACTATAACATTTTGGGCATATTTCTAAAGGATCTGATGGTGTTAATACCATATTTCTAAGAGATCTGATGGTGTTATTATCATATTTATAAAGGATCTGATGGCGTATTAACCATATATATAAAGGACTGTGCGTTGATTACCATATTTATAAGCGATCTGATGGTGTTTATTACCATATTTTATAAAGGATCTGATTGCATTATTACCATATTGTAAAGATCTATAAGCATTATTACCATATTTATAAAGGATCTGATTGCATTTTACCATATTTATATGATTGCGTTATTACCTATTTATAAGGGATCTGATTGCGTTATTACCATATGTTATAAAGCATCTGATGGTGTTAATACCATATTTCTAAAGGATCTGAGGGTGTTTATTACCATATTTATAAAGGATCTGATTGCGTTATTCCATATTTTTAAAAGATCTAATGGCGTTATTACCATATTTATAAAGGATCTGATAGCGTTATTACCATATTATAAGGATTGATTGCGTTATTACCATATTTATAAAAGATCTGATGGCATTATTACCATATATTTAAAGGATTGATAGCGTTATTTACCATATTTATAAAGGATCTGATTGCGGTTTTACCATATTCTAAAGGATATGATTGCGTATTACCATATTTAAGGATCTGATTGCGTTATTACCATATTTATAAAGGATCTGATGGTGTAATACCAAATTTATAAAGGATCTGATGGTGCTATTACCATATTTATTAGGATCTGATTCGTATGACATATTTATAAAAGATCTGATGGCGTTATTACCATATAATAAAGAATCTGAATAGCGTTATTACCATATTTATAAAGGATCTGAATGCGTTATTACCATATTTCTAAAGGATCTGATGGTTATTACCATATTTATAAAGGTCTGATGGCGTTATTACCATATTTATAAAGGATCTGATGGTGTTATTACCATATTTATAAAGGATCTGATAGCGTTATTACCATATTTATAAAGATCTGATGGCGTTATTACCATATTGATAAAGGATCTGATGGGTTATTACCATATTTCTAACGATCTGAGGCATTATTACCATATTTATAAGGATCTGATGGCGTTATTACCATATTTTAAGATCTGATGGCGTTATTACATATTAAAGATATGATGGTGTTATACCTATTTATAAAGGATCTGATAGCGTTATTACCATATTTACAAAAGATCTGATGGTGTTATTACCATGTTTCTAAAGGATCTGATGCGTTATTACCATATTTATAAAGGATCTGATAGCGTTATTACCATATTTATAAAGGATCTGATTGCGTTATTACCATATTTATAAAAGATCTGATGGCGTTATTACCATATTTCTAAAGGGTCTGATGGCGTTATTACCATATTTATAAAGGATTTGATGGTGTTATTACCATATATATAAAGGATCTGATGGCGTTATTACCATATTTCTAAAGGATCTGATGGCGTTATTACCATATTTATAAAGGATCTAATTGCGTTATTACCATATTTATAAAAGATCCGATGGTGTTATTACATATATATAAAGGATCTGATGCGTTATACCATATTTCTAAAGGACGGATGGCGTTATTACCATATTTATAAAGATCTGATGAGTTATTACCATATTTATAAAAGATCTGATGCGTTATTACCATATTTCTAAAGGATCTGATGTGTTATTACCATATTTATAAGGATCTGATGGCGTTATTACCATATTTATAAAGGATCTGATTGCGTTATTACCATATTTATAAAAGATCTGATGGTGTTATTTACCATATATATAAGTTCTGTGGCGTTTATTACCATTTCTAAAGGATCTGATTGAGTTATTACCATATTTATAAAGATCTGATGGCGTTTACCATATTTCTAAAGGATCTGATTGCGTTATTACCATATTTATAAAGGTCTGATGGCATTATACCATATTATACAGGATCTGATGGCTTATAACCATTATTTAAAGGATCTGATTGGCTATTAACATATTAATAAAGGATCTGGTTGCTTATTCACCCGTATTTATTAAGGATGTGATGGCGTTATACCATATTTATAAAGGATCTGATTGTGCTATTCCATTATTATAAAGGACTATTCTTTATTACCATATTTATTAAGGATTTGATGGCGTTATTACCATATATATAAGATGATGGCGTTATTACCATATTTATAAAGGATCTGATGGCGTTATTACCATATTTTTATAAAGGGATCTGTTGCTATTACCAATTTCTAAAGGGATACTGATGACGTTATGCACCATATTTCTAAAGGATCTATGGCGTTATTACCATATTTCTAAAGGATCGATGGCGTATAACCTATTTAGATGATCTGATGGTGTTATTACCATATTTCTAAGGTCTGATGGCGTTATTACCATATTTATAAAGGAGTTTGATGGTGGTATTACCTAATATAAAGGATCTGATGGCTTATACACATATTTCTAAGGATCTGATTGCGTATTACCATATTTCTAAGGATCTAAGTGCGTTATCCACTATTTATAAAAGATCCGATGGTGTTATACCATATATATAAGGATCTGATGGCGTTATTACCATATTTCTAAGGGATCTGATGGCGTTATTACCATATTTATAAAGGCTCTGATTGAGTTATTACCATATTATAAAAGATCTGATGGCGTTATTACCATATATTTCTAAAGGATCTGATGGCGTTATTACATATTTATAAAGGATCTGATGGCGTTAGTACCATATTTATAAAGGATCTGATGGCGTTATTACCATATTTATAAAGATCTGATGGTATTACCATAGATATAAACAGGGCCGTCTCGCTAATGAGCAGAATGAGAATGATGCAGAGCGGCCATCAGTCTCCAGGCTCAAAAAAGCGGCCTTTTTCCCCGAATTTTTTTTTTTTTTTTTTTATAGCTGCCCTCCTCATGCCTGCTGCGCGGCTGCTGCCTGCCAGGCCAGCAAGTGCAACAACAAGTGCTTACGTTACTTCCCCTCCCGCCTGTCCGCCCGCTCTCCGGTTACCTGGCTGTGCCTGTGGGCTGTGACACTGCCAGCCTGCCAGCCTCTGGCTCCTGTCTGCCTTGTGGTGTGGTGTTTGTGTGGAGTGGAGAGGGGAGCTGAGCCGAGGAGCCAAGGAGGATAAATAACTGAAGCGCTGCGTGAGGTGCAGCGCTGCTGCGCTCATGATGATGCACTGGCTGGCTCTGGCTGTCTCTGTTCTCACCGTATGGGACCTTTACGGTCTGTTCTCACTGTATGGGACCTTTACTATTTGTTCTCACCGTATGGGACCTTTACGGTCGTTCTCACTGTATGGGACCATTACTGTCTGTTCTCGCGTGTATGGACCATTGCTGTTGTTCTCACTGTATGGGACCTTTATGTCTGTTCTCGCTGTATGAGACCTTTACTGTCTCTTCTCGCTGTATGGGACTTTACTGTCTGTTCTCACTATATGGGACCATTACTGTCTGCTCTCATTGTATGGGACCTTTACCGTCTGTTCTCACTGTATGGGACCTTAACGTCTGTTCTCACTGTATGGGACCTTCACTGTCTGTTAACACTGTATGGGACCTTTACCGTCTGTTCACACTGTATGGGACATTTACCGTCTGTTCTCGCTGTATGGGACCTTCACTGTCTGCTCTCATTGTATGGGACCTTTACCGTCTGTTTCTCACTGTATGGTCCTTACTGTCTGTTCTCACTGTATGGACCATTACTGTCTGTTCTCACTGATGGGACCATTACTGTCTGTTCTCACTGTATGGGACCATTACTGTCTGTTCTCACTGTATGGGACCTTTACTGTCTGTTCTCACTGTATGGGACCTTTACTGTCTGTTCACACTGTATGGGACCTTTACTGTCTGTTCTCATGTACATGTGTTAGATATTGTTAAAAGGCATTTCATATGGTTGATTAGCTTTAGATAGTTGTTAGGTTTAGGCTAGGTTAGACTAGTTAGGTAAGTTATGAGCCCTATTAAAAGAAACCTTGACATGGTGGCAGGTTATTTTGGGCAAAATTGTTTATTCTTCTGTTATTATGGTGTTGATTATTGTCTATTTAAAGAAAATGTACAAAAAATGGTGCCAAGTTTCAAAATGACAAAATGGCTAGCCGCACTCCACCGTCAAAGCCACACCCAAACACAAGCCACACCACAAACAGGCCACACCCACTTCGCCCACCGCACATAGGCGGCAATCTGGGTTTTGCCTCAGGTGGCAAAATCCCTAGAGACACCCTGTATATAAAGGATCTGATGGCGTTATTACCATATTTCTAAAGGATCTGATGGCGTTATTACATATTATAAAGGATCTGATTGAGTTATACCATATTTAAAAAGATCTGATGGCGTTATTACCATTTTCTAAAGGATCAGATGGCGTTTTTACCATATTTATAAAGGATCTGATGGCATTTTTACCATATTTATAAAGGATCTGATTGTGCTATTACCATATTAATAAAGGATCTGATTGCTTTATTACCATATATTAAGGATTGATGGCGTTATTACCATATAACAAAGGATCTGATGGCGTTATTACCATATTATAAAGGATCTGATGGCGTTATTACCATATTTATAAAGGATCTGATTGCATTATTACCATATTTAAAGGATCTGATGGCGTATTACCATATTTCTAAAGGATCTAATGGCGTTATTACCATATTCTAAAGGATCTGATGGCGTTATTACCATATTATGAATGATCTGATGGTGTTATTACCATATTTATAAAGGATCTAATAGCGTATAACCATATTTATAAAAGATCTGATGGCGTTATTACCATATTTATAAAGGTCTAAAGGATCTGATGGCGTTATACCATATTTAAAGGATCTGATAGCGTTACCATATTTATAAAAGATCTGATGGCGTTATTACCATATATATAAAAGGATCTGATAGCGTTATCTACGATATTATAAAGGATCTGATTGCATTATTACCATATTTATATGATTGCATTATTACCATATTAAAAAGGAACTGATTGTGTTATTACCAATATTTATAATGATCTAATAGCGTTATTACCATATTTATAAAAGATCTGATGGCGTTATTACCATATTTCTAAGGTCTAAAGGATTGATGGCGTTATTACCATATTATAAAGGATCGATAGCGTTATTACCATATTTATAAAAGATCTGATGGCGTTATTACCATATATATAAAGTATCTGATAGCGTTATTACGATATTTATAAAGGATCTGATTGCATTATTACCATATTTATCTGATTGCATTATTACCATATTAAAAAGGATCTGATTGAGTTATTACCATATTTATAAAGGATCTGATGGTGTTATTACCATATTATTAAAGGATCTTATTGCGTTATTACCATATTTAAAAGATCTAATGGCGTATTACCTATATATAAAAGGATCTGATAACGTTATTACCATATTCTTAAGGATCTGATGGCGTTATTACCATATTATAAAGGATCTGATGGCATTATTACCATATATATAAGGATCTGATGGTGTTATTACCATATTTATTAAGGATTTGATGGTGTTATTAACATATTTATAAAGGATCTGATTGCGTTATTACCATATTTAAAAGATCTGATGGCGTTATTACCATATATATAAGGATCTGATAAGTTATTACCATATTTATAAAGGATCTGATTGGGTTATTACCATACTTATAAGGATCTGATGGTGTTAATACCATATTTTTAAAGGATCTGATGGTGTTTATTACCAATTTAAAAGGATCTGATTGCGTTATTACCATATTTAAAAGATCTGATGGCGTTATTACCATAATATAAAGGATCTGATAGCGTTATTACCATATTTATAAAGGATCTGATTGCGTTTACCATATTTATAAAAGATCTGATGGCATTATTACCATATTTATAAAGGATCTGATGGCGTTATTACCATATTAATAAAGGATCTGATTGCTTTATTCATATTTATTAAGATTTGAGATGGCGTTATTACCATAGTTATAAAGGATCTGATTGCGCTATTACCATATTAATAAAGGATCTGATGGCGTTATTACCATATTTATAAAGGATCTGATTGCGCTATTACCATATTAATAAAGGATCTGATTGCTTTATTACCATATTTATTAAGGATTTGATGGCGTTATTACCATATTTATAAAGGATCTGATTGCGTTATTACCATATTAATAAAGGATCTGATTGCTTTATTACCATATTTATGAGGGATCTAATTGCGTTATTACCATATTTATAAAGAATCTGATGGTGTTATTACCATATATATTAAGGATCTGATGGTGTTATTACCATATTTCTAAAGGATATGATGGCGTTATTACCATATTTCTAAAGGATCTGATGGCGTTATTACCATATTTATAAAGGATCTGATGGTGTTATTACCATATATATATAAAGGATCTGATGGCATTATTACCATATTTCTAAAGGATCTGATTGCATTATTACCATATTTATAAAGGATCTGATTGCGTTATTACCATATTTATAAAAGATCTGATGGTGTTATTACCATATTTATAAAAGATCTGATGGTGTTATTACCATATATATAAAGGATCTGATAGAGTTATTACCATATTTATAAAGGATCTGATTGCGTTATTACCATATTTTGGTAATAGCGCAATCAGATCCTTTATAACTATGGTAATAACGCCATTAAATCCTCAATAAATATGGTAATAAAGCAATCAGATCCTTTATTAATCATATTGCTAAAGGATATGATGGTGTTATACCATATTTCTAAAGGATCTGATTGCGTATTACCATATTATAAAAGATCTGATGGTGTTATTACCATATATATAAAAGGATCTGATGGCGTATTACCATATTCTAAAGGATCTGATGACGTTATGCCATATTTCTAAAGGTCTGATTGCGTTATTACCATATTTATAAAAGATCTGATGGCATATTACCATATTCTAAAGGATCTGATGGCGTGTATTACCATATTTATAAAGGATCTGATGGCATTATTACCATATTTATAAGGATCTGATGGCATTATTATCATATTTATAAAGGATCTGGATTTGTTTATTACCATATTTATAGTAACATAGTTACATAGTAACATAGTAATTAAGGTTGAATAAAGACATACGTCCATCAAGTCCAACCTATCCACCCTCTTTTTAAAAAAAAAAAAATTTATTAACCCTTCCAACAGTTGATCCAGAGTAAGGCAAAAAAAAACAGCTAAAAAGGGGGGGGAAATTCCTTCCTGACTCCAAACGGCAATCGGAAAGTATCCCTGGATCAACCAGATCTATATGTATTAATACCAGTAATTCTCAATATTATTTAGTTTTAGGAACTTATCCAGGCCTTTTAAAGCTATTCATGAACTTGCCATTACCACATCTGCTGGAAGACAGTTCCACAGTTCACCGTTCTCACTGTAAAGAAGCTTTCCTAACCTGAAGTGATGAAACTCCTTTTCTTCCAACCTTAAAGGATGTCCACGAGTCCTCTGATATGACCTATTAGTAAACAATGCAACAAGAGTTCATTGTAGGGCCATAATATATTTGATAAGGTATACATGTCCCACGCAAACGTCGCTTCTTCAATGTAAACAGCCCTAACTTGTCTAACTGCCTGCATATTAAGCCCTTCCATTCCCCTTATTAATTTAGTTGCCCTTCTCTGAACTGCCTCAATTTCCAAGATGTCCCTTTTGTATATGGGATTCCAAAACTGCACCGCATATTCCAAATGAGGCCTTACCAGTGCCTTGTAAAGAGGGAGAATATTATTTTTTCTCTCTTGAATCTATCCTCTCTTTATACAAGACAATATCTTGCTAGCTCTAGCCGTTGCTACCTGGCATTGTTTGCTATAGCTAAGTCGTTATCAACCAGAACCCCCAAATCTTTTTCCATAGGATTTGATGGCGTTATTACCATATTTAAAGGATATGATGGCGTTATTACCATATTTCTAAAGGATCTGTGGCGTTATTACCATATTTATAAAGGATACTGATGGTGTTATTACCATATATATATAAGGATCTGATGGCATTATTACCATATCTAAGGATTGATTGCATTATACCATATTTATAAAGGATCTGATTGCGTTTATACCATATTTATAAAAGATCTGATGGTGGTTACCATTTTTATAAAAGATCTGATGGTGTTATTACCATATATATAAAGGATCTGATAGAGTTATTACCATATTTATAAAGGATCTGATTGCGTTATTACCATATTTATAAGGATCTGATTGCGTATTACCATATTTTATAAAGATCTGATGGCGTTATTACCATATTTCTAAAGGATTGATGGCGTTATTACCATATTTATAAAAGATCTGATGGCGTTATTACCATATTTCTAAAGGATTGATGGCATTATTACCATATTTTGAAAGGATCTGATGGCGTTATTACCATATTTCTTAAGGATCGATGGCATTATTACCATATTTTGAAAGGATCTGATGGCGTTATTACATATATTTATAAAGGATCTGATTGCGCTATTACCATATTAATAAAGGATTGATTGCTTATTACCTATTTATTGAGGATTTGATGGCTGTTATTACCATAGTTATAAAGGATCTGATTGCGCTATTACCATATTAATAAGGATCTGATGGCGTTATACCATATTTATAAAGGATCTGATTGCGCTATTACCATATTAAAAAGGATCTGATGCTTTATTACCATATTATTAAGGATTTGATGGCGTTATTACCATATTTATAAAGGATCTGATTGCGTTATTACCATATTAATAAAGGATCTGATTGCTTTATACCATATTTATGGGGATCTAATTGCGTTTACCATATTATAAAGGATCTGATGGTGTTATACCATATTATTAAGGATCTGATGGTGTTATTACCATATTATTAAGGATCTGAGACGTTATTACCATATTTATAAAGGATCTAATTGCATTAATACCCTATTTATAAAGGATCTGATGGCATTATTACCATATTTATAAAGATCTAAGGCATAATACCATATTTATAAAGGATCTAATGGCATTAATACCATATTTATAAAGGATCTGATGGATTATACCATATTATAAAGGATCTAATTGCCTTAATACCATATTTATAAAGGATATCGATGGCATTATTACTATATTTATAAAGGATCTAATTGCATTAATATCATATTTATAAGGATCTAATGGCATTAATACCATATTTATAAAGCATCTGATGGCATTATTACCATATTTATAAAGGAAATAATTGCATTAATACCTATTATAAAGGATCTAATTGCATTAATACCATATTTATAAAGGATCTAATGGCATTAAACCATATTTATAAAGGATCTGATGGCATATTACCATATTTAAAGGATCTGATTGCATTATTACCATATTTATAAAGGATCTGATTGCGTTATTACCATATTTATAAAAGATCGATGGTGTATTACCATATATATAAAGGATCTGATAGAGTATTACCATATTTAAAGAGCTGATTGCGTTATTACCATATTTATAAAAGATCTGATGGCGTTATTACCATATTTCTAAGGATTTGATGGCGTTATTACCATATTTAAAAAGATCTTGATGGCGTTATTACCATATTCTAAGGATCTGATGGCATATGCCATATTTTGAAAGGATCTGATGGCGTTTTACCATATTCTTAAGGATCTGATGGCATTATTACCATATTTTGAAAGGATCGATGGCGTTATTTACCGTATTTATAAAGGATCTGATGGCTATTACCTATTAATAAAGGATCTGATTGCTTTATTACCATATATTTTGAGGATTTGATGGCGTTATTACCATAGTTATAAAGGATCTGATTGCGCTATTACCATATTAATAAGGATCTGATGGTTATTACCATATTATAAAGGATCTGATTGCGCATTACCATATTAATAAAGGATTGATGCTTTATTACCATATTTATTAGGAATTGATGGCGTTATTACCATATTTATAAAGGATCTGATTGCGTTATTACCATATTAATAAAGGATCTGATTGCTTATTTACCATATTTATGAGGGATCTAATTGCGTTATACCATATTTATAAAGAATCTGATGTGGTTTATACCATATATATTAAGGATCTGATGGTGTTATTACCATATTTCTAAAGGATATGATGGCGTTATTACCATATTTCTAAAGGATCTGATGGCGTTATTACCATATTTATAAAGGATCTGATGGTGTTATTACCATATATATATAAGGATCTGATGGCATTATTACCATATTTCTAAAGGATCTGATTGCATTATTACCATAATTTTAAAGGATCTGATTGCGTTATTACCATATTTATAAAAGATCTGATGGTGTATTACACATATTATAAAGATCTGATGGTGTTATTACAATATATATAAAGGATCTGATAGATTTATTATATTTATAAAAGATCTGATTGCGTATTACCATATTTATAAAGGATCTGATTGCGTTATTACCATATTTATAAAAGACTGATGGCGTTATTACCATATTTCTAAAGGATTTGATGGCGTTATTACCATATTTTAAAAGATCTGATGGCGTTATTACCATATTTCTAAAGGATTGATGGCTTTTACCATATTTTGAAAGGATCTGATGGCGTTATTACCATATTTCTTAAGGATCTGATGGCATTATTACCATATTTTGAAGGATCTGATGGCGTTATTACCATATTTATAAAGGATCTGATTGCGCTATTACCATATTAATAAGGATCTGATTGCTTTATTACCATATTTATGAGGATTTAATGGCGTTATTACCATAGTTATAAAGGATCTGATTGCGCTATTACCATATTAATAAAGGATTGATGGCGTTATTACCATATTTATAAAGGATCTGATTGCGCTATTACCATATTAATAAAGGATCTGAATGCTTTATTACCATATTATTAAGGATTTGATGGCGTTATTACCATATTTATAAAGGATCGATTGCGTTATTACCATATTAATAAAGGATCTGATTGCTTTATTACCATATTATGAGGGATCTAATTGGTATTACCATTTTATAAAGGATCTGATGGTGTTATTACCATATTATTAAGGATCTGATGGTGTTATTACCATATTATATTTTTAAGGATCTGATGACGTTATTACCATATTTATAAAGGATCTTAAGGCATTAATACACAATTTATAAAGGATCTATGGCATTATTACCATATTTATAAAGGATCTAATGGCTAAATACATATTTATAAAGGATCTATGGCATTATACCATATTATAAAGGATCTGATGGCATATTACCATATTTATAAAGGATCTAATGGCATTAATACCATATTTATAAAGGATCTGATGGCATTATTACTATATTTATAAAGGATTAATGCATTAATATCATATTTATAAGGATCTAATGGCATTAATACAATTTATAAAGCATCTGATGGCATTATTACCATATTTATAAAGGAAATAATTGCATTAATACCATATTATAAAGGATCTAATTGCATTAATACCATTATAAAGGATCTAATGGCATTAATACCATATTTATAAAGGATCTGATGGCATATACCATATTTATAAGGATCTGATTGCATTATTACCATATTATAAAGGATCTGATTGGTTATTACCATATTTATAAAAGATCTGATGGGGTTATTACCATATAATAAAGGATCTGATAGAGTTATTACCATATTTATAAGGATCTGATTGCGTTATTACCATATTTATAAAGATCTGATGGCTTATTACCATATTTTCTAAAGGATTGATGGCGTATTACCATATTATAAAAGATCTGATGGCGTTATTACCATATTTCTAAAGGATCTGATGGCATTATTGACCATATTTGAAAGGATCTGATGGCGTTATTACCATATTTCTTAAGGATCTGATGGCATTATTACCATATTTAAAGGATCTGATGGCGTTATTACCGTATTTATAAAGGATCTGATTGCGCTATTACCATATAAAAAGGATCTGATTGCTTTATTACCATATTTAGAGGATTTGATGGCGTTTTACCATAGTTATAAAGGACTGATTGCGCTATTACCATATTAATAAAGGATCTGATGGCGTATTACCATATTTATAAAGGATCTGATTGCGCTATTACCATATATAATAAAGGATCTGATTGCTTTATTACCCTATTTATTAAGGATTTGATGGCGTTATTACCATTTTATAAAGGATCTGATGCGTTATTACCATATTAATAAAGATCTGATTGCTTATTACCATATTTATGAGGATCTAATTGCGTTATTACCATATTTATAAAGAATCTGATGGTGTTATTACCATTATAATTAAGGATCTTATGGTTTATTACCATATTTATTAAGGATCTGATGACGTTATTACACATATTATTAAGGATGATGGCATTATTACCATATTTCTAAAGGATCTAATGGCACTATTACCATATTAAAAGGATCTAATGGCATTAATACCATATTTAAAGGATCTGATGGCATTATTACCATATTTATAAAGGATCTAATTGCATTACCATATTTTATAAAGGTCTGATGGCATTATTACCATATTTATAAAGGATCAATGGATTAATACCATATTATAAAGGATCTAATGCATTAATACCTATTTATAAAGGATATGATGGCATTATTACCATATTTATAAGGATCAATTGCATTATACCATATTTATAAAGGATCTAATGGCATTAATACCATATTTATAAAGGATCTGATGGCTATTATTACCATATTTATAAAGGATCTAATGCATTATACCATATATAAAGGATCTGATGGCATTATTACTATATTATTAAAGGATCTAATTGCATTATATCATATTTATAAAGGATCTAATGGCATTAATACCATATTTATAAAGATCTGATGGCATTATTACCATATTTATAAAGGAAATAATTGCATTAATACCAATTTATAAGGATCTAATTGCATAATACCATATTTATAAAGGATCTAATGGCATTAATACCATATTTATAAAGGATCTGATGGCATTATTACCATATTTATAAAGGATCTAATTGCATTAATACCATATTTATAAAGGATCTAATGGCATTAATACCATATTTATAAAAGATCTGATGGCATTATTACCATATTTATAAAGGATCTAATTGCATTAATACCATATTTATAAAGGATTAATGGCATTAATACCATATTTATAAAGGACTGATGGCATTATTACCATATTTATTAAAGATCTGATGGCATTATTACCATATTTATAAAGGAATAATTGATTAATACCATATTATAAAGGATCTAATTGCATTAATACCATATTTATAAAGGATATCTAATGGCATTAATACCATATTATAAAGGATTGATGGCATTATTACCATATTTATAAGATCTAATTGCATTAATACCATTTTTTAAAGGATTGATGGCATTATTACCATATTTATAAAGGATCTAATTGCATTAATACCATATTTATAAAGGATCTAATGGCATTAATACCATATTTATAAAGGATCTGATGGCATTATACCATATTTATAAGGATCTGATGGCATTATTACCATATTTATAAGGATCTAATTGCATTAATACCATATTATAAAGGATCTGATGGATTAATACCTATTTAT
>JAACNH010005129.1:0-21398 GCA_019447015.1 Hymenochirus boettgeri | reverse complement strand
GCTGGCTCTTAATCTTTTCCAGTCTGTGTGGGCGAGGTGATCTTATAATTTGTCCTTTTGCAAAGTCTTATGTGGTTGGGCTCTTATATTTACAAGTCGGTGTGGTCATCTTATATTGACCTGTCTTTGTGGGCTTGGTAGCTTAAATTAACAAACATAACATAGGAGGTGTTTTAATTTGCAAGTCTTTATGGGCATGGCATCTTATATTTTCCAGTCTGTGGGCTCTGTATCTTATATTTTCCAGGTTGCAAAGTCTTATGTCGGTTTACCAGTCCGATTTGGCTCTTATTATTTAATCACGTCTTGTTGGGGATAGTTATATTTACCAAGTTCAAGCGTCAGCCTCCAGTTCAACCAGTTAATGTAAAGGTCAGCCCCCATTCATCAGTCCAGTGTTAAATCAGATCCTCCAGTTTTCCCATTCAGTGTTAAGTCAGGCCTTCCAGGTTCACCAGTCAATGTAATATCCCCTTCAGTTTATCAGTCATTGTATAAGTCAGCCCCTCCAGTTAACCAGTCAGTGTAAAGTCAGCCCTCCAATTCCCAGTCCAGGTAAAGTCAAGCCCTCCCAGTTCACCAGATCATGTAAAGTCGCCTCCTGTCTCACACCAGTCATTGTCGTCAGGCCCTTCCAGTCAATTAGCCATGTATTCAGCTCAACAATGTAAATGGCAATAGTGGTTTTTAAAAATGGGCATTACTTTAGATGTCTTCATTTACTTCTATTTTGGATTTTCAAATCTGGAAACCCTATCTTACCTGACCACTTTTCCCCCTCAGTCACAGCCTCTTATTTGCTTCTTCCTGGAACTTAAGAGCAAAGGGCCGGTAAACCCCACGATCAGTCCCCCCCCCCTCCCCCCCCCAAAACTATAATGCCAATACAGAACTGCCCCCGGCCCCTTCGGCTCTTCCGTTCCCGGAATAGCAAATAAGAGGCTGTGACTGAGGGAAAGTGGTCAGGTAAGTATAGGGTTTCCAGATTTTGAAATCCAAAATAGAAGTAAATGCAAGACATCTAAAGTAATGCCCATTTTAAAAACCACTATTGCCATTTTACATTGTTGAGCTGAATACACTGGCTATGAACTGGAGGCTGACATGACTTAAGGGGCTGACTTCATGACTGGTGAACTGGAGGGCTGATTACTTGACTGTGATGGAGGGCTGACTTTACCGACTGGTTAACTGAGGGCTGACTTTACACTGACTGATAAACTGAAGGGCTGATATTACATTGACTGGTGAACTGGAAGGCTACTTAACACTGACTGGTGAACTGGAGGACTGATTTAAACACTGACTGATGAATGGGGGCTGACTTTACATTAACTGGTGAACTGGAGGGCTGACTGAACTTGTAAATATAACTATCCCCAACACAGACTGATAAATATAAGATGCCCACATCGACTGTAAACCGCATAAACTGCAAACTGGAAAATATAAGACCTAGCCCCACAGACTGGAAAATATAAGATGCCATGCCCATAAAGACTTGCAAATATAAACACCCTTATTTTTATGTTTGTTAATTTAGATACCAGCCCACAAAGACAGGTAAATATAAGAGCCCACACAGACTTGTAAATATAAATGCCCAACCGACATAAAGACTTGCAAACTGGAAAATATAAGATACCTAGCCCACACAGACTGGAAAATATAAGTGCCATGCCCATAAAGACTTGCAAATATAAAACACCCTTATGTTAAGCACACACAGCCTAGTACATATAAGATGCCTTCATGTCCAGCACACACAGGCTGACATATACAGATGCCTTCATGCCAACCCACACAGTCTGGAACATATAAGATGCCCTCATGCCCAGCTCACACAGACATATACTAATATGCCCAGCACTGCCCACACAGACACCGACACTTACCATGAGTAGAGCCTAAGTGGCTGCTTGAAAGGACTCCTGGGCACTGCAGCCATTTTTAGTTTGCTTCACTTTAGGCCCCTGCTCTGAAAGCAGTTAACAGGACGCTGAATTTTCCAGTTTGCAAGTCTTTATGTCGGTTGGGCATCTTATATTTACAAGTCTGTGTGGGCATCTTATATTTACCTGTCTTTGTGGGCTTGGTATCTTAAATTAACAAACATAACATAAGGGTGTTTTATATTTGCAAGTCTTTATGGGCATGGCATCTTATATTTTCCAGTCTGTGTGGGCTAGGTATCTTATATTTTCCAGTTTGCAAGTCTTTATGTCGGTTGGTGGCTCCTTCCGGTTTAATGCAGGAATGGAGGTTAAGAACTCAGATCTCGTTACCCCCCGTTCTTCAATAAAACAAATGCCAATTTTTTTAATTTCCAGCAGAGATACCCTTTAAAAAAATCAAACTATGTGAAGAAATTTTGAGAAATAGTTTGTGCTCCTTTAACACAGGTTTATTTCTAACCTCTGCGTGGTATAAGGAAAGATTCTCAACTCTTCTGTACCTTGCACAGACCATAAAAACTTAACTGCCATGTGATCAAGATTGGAGAGGATGAATCAACTAGTAAGGGGAAAACTTTGTACGTGCTATGTCATGATGGCTGTGGGAGCCTTACTAAATACTGAAATACAAGGGGAAGTTAACTCCGGTTCTTCCATCTCCTTCTGAACATCAAGCCAGACACTACCAACTGCTTCTGCAGTTTTTCGTCTCACATGGTCCGGGCCATAGGCAAAGAGAAATGGGAGTGGTATAGGTGGTGTTGGTTCAGATGGCACTTTCTCTTCTTCCTGGCAATGAGACTACAGCCGCGTTGCCATATCAGTGAAAATCTAATAAAAAAAAAAAAAAAAAAACTCATGAAGCTGGCCTAGATACTAGGTAAACACACTGGCGATAACCCCCGATGCCGCGCGGATCAACAGTATTGGAGGTTTTAACGTCAGTGTGTGTAGGTCACTTTACCGAATGACGTGCGGCTGCCAAACATTCCTGTTGTCCCGCATCGTTCAGGAAAATACCTAAATTTTCCCGCTGGAAACCAGTCCCAGTGTTCTCCCTATCTATGTATAGAGACCGCTCGGGACTGTATGTTCCCCTGATCTTTGAAAAACGCCGACAGTATCTTGCAGATTCGGTCCACCATCTTTCAAATATCTTTAATGTGTGTACCAGCTTAAAGGCTCTTACACACCGTCTGATTTTTGCAGCTAGCAATGACCCCCGACACATCTGGGCGACAAATGGCCGTTGCGGCCGTGAATCACGCTTTATTCATTTGGTCGGGGGTCATACAGCGTCCGCCAGGCGGATCGATGAACGATCCCCGAATGAACGAATTACACGTGCGATTTTCACCCCAAGGACGTTCGGATGCACAAACCTTAAGATTACTATTCAATAATTGCAATTACTCTGCAATCAGTGCAGCCCTGCTAATAACATTTAAGTGTGTTCTATCAAATCAGATGTTTTGGCAACCCAGTCTACAGCAGATGGATAGGATACCGGCTGGTACCACCAGCAGATATTTTGGCCGACTGACTGTTCACAGAACTTTTGGTCGGTCGCCCGAAATATCTGCTGGTGTGGGCGGCTGGGCGCAACCAACCTCCATCGTTCTTTCGTCCGGATGAACAGACAATCTGCATGTGATAAATTCTGATCGATCGTGCGGTTCCCTATTGGACTGCACGATCGATTGTTTTGCACTTTTGGCCGCATTTGCCGCGATCGATGACATTTGTCTGTTGGTCCTCGGACAACTAGTCCCTTTGTGTACCACCCGCCTAAAGGAGCAAGCTGGCCCTTTAGATCCTCTCTAAAAAATAAAATATTGTTTTGTTCAGTTGCTTTTTTCAAACCTTTGAGAAACAATGTGGTATGCAAGAGTAAAAAAAATTAAAACCGAGCTTAGACATCTACCATGTGAAAATGTTGACTCACTTGACAGTATCAAATGGGTGTCCAACTAATACGCCAGCTGCACCTGCATTTCAAAAGAAAATACTTTTATCGGATGAAAGGCATTTTCTTGGCAAAATGTTAGATAGTTTGCTATTTACACTAATAAAAACATGCTTATAACAGGGAAGGAGCGGATCCATCCTCTTGGAATAATTCAGCTTTTTCTTGTTTCCCAGTGTTTAGCAGACAATTAATAAGCAGCTTTGTTGCCACAATCGCTGAAAGTGTTATCACAAAAAGGTTCAAAACTGTTAATGTGAAAGAGCCTAATGGTGGCTTTGATGCACACATTTGTGGTCATACGATTTAGGGATTTTAACGATTAGTATTGGCCAATGAATAACATTTTCAAACCTGCCTGACGGGGGGGATCTGCTCACGTTAAAGCTGTCTGCACACGTTGCATAATCATATCTTGTCAATCCAAATGGATTTTCTGATTACACCCATGTTTATGGCAAGAAAATGACTGATCCTGATAAACTACCACCATAGTCTTTAGTATTTATTGTTCATACACATAAAATTCTATTCTTACTTCTACTGCAAGGAAGCCGACAGATCACTCCCCATACAGAGTGAGAAGGTAGTGCATTTGCAAATCATCTCAAGTTCACAAATAGATTCCAATGAAAAGTCACAACAGCAGGAGGAAGCCGGAGTTCAAGTAGAGGGGAAGTTAAAAGAAATGATTGCAGGGCTTTCGTTACCATATATGTATAATTGACTTTTTATAGCTAGGTATGCCGTGATGTGCGTTTAACAACACAAAGGCTATATAATAAAGAATAGGAATCAAATGCACAAATAAAAAAACTTTTATTTCTAATGTATATACAGTATAAATGGGCAATACATTGAGAATGTATAGATATGATAACAAGCTGAACATTAAAACATAAGGATGAGTTTACAATCTTTGGGGATTCTGGGCAGATGCTGTCGGGTCTTAAGGTCAGATTCAGCTTCAGGCTCAACAATACAGCAACGAGTGCTCGTGCGCCAATAACTACTACCTGTAATTGGATTTTTTTGGCAACTGTTAGGCTGAGGCCCCACTACAGCGTGCACGTAATCATAGCATTATTGTGATTCTGGTGCACGGTCGAGCATTTTTGCATTAGCGGAAACAATTTTGATATTTTCCATTATGGAAATGTGTGTCATTTGTGCAAAAAATTGTTATTGCAAAACGAAACTGATGTGCATCGGAAATCGTGTTAAATTTTCCCACGATTTCCATTCTAACCAAAATCGCATGTGCAAACATGTGAAAACCGTTAGTGTGGCCTAGACCCGCTGTGGCATTGACAAAATGCAAAGATTTAATGAAAACAGTCTGCCGGTTACATTTAGGCATGATTGTTTGCTTAAAAATAATATTTATTTTCCAAATATTTTCCTATCTACTATTGCCTCTTAAATTATTATAAAAACAGAACACTGCTTGCTTAGGTTAGCCACGCAAGGTACCTGTGCTTTAATCCAATCATATATATCATCTTACTTTTGTTGTTTTCAGCATTCACATCAAGAATGTCCCTTTAAGCACCAACTTACAGTGTGTCCTATGCTAACATGATCCCTGACTGAGGTATCATGCACAGCTGAAAGCATCAACATGAAAGTTGATCCTGCTGAATAAACATTCTATTTTTATTACAGGGTAACTTAATTAGAATAAGGAAAACAAGTAATAATTTACAATCAGTATTAGAAAGCAACTTTAAGAATAGAATAGACTAAAAGCCTAATACAATGTGCCACAAGATTATCCTCTCAGCATGGGGAAATCTCACACCAATTAACATACAATGTTTGGTTTGGGTTAAACTAAACACCCTGCTTTGGTCACTATAGTAAATAAACTATTCTTTAATGAGCACATCTTATAAAACACAAAAACCAATAGTGCTTACCTTAAGCACTTTATCCTCTGAGCATTCTGTCAGTTATTTACCGCCATTAACCCAGGATGTTGGGTGGGTGCATATTTTCTATCAAACGGCTCTGTTTGCCATAAGGGATAGATCACATAATATCCATGTGATTCCGATTCTCAGCGTAAGGTTCCTAGTGTGTGTTTACTATAACGCAATAGTAAAATGCAGTGCTGATTGACGTTAGAGACTGACTCTAAGCTACAATGCTGTGAAATTTACAGCAACTAATAACACTTCTTTTGTTCTGAATATCACACTGCTGCAGAGTGCATAAAACTGCACAATGGGATATATTTTGCCACATACTGAACTTCCAATAGAACTGATAACACAATGGGGATGAAAGTGCAAAGTAAAACTTCCATCCATCCAGCAAAATATTAAACATTCACAACAGGGGGCTAAAATGCAGGCCTTATCAATCCCAAAAGTTCCCTTTTAACTCTCAGCTGCACATTTTAAGAGGCATTAAAAAAAAGTAAACAGAAAGGATTTACCTAAGAAATTCTTTCCATACCATCAAGTGAAAACATAAGAGGCAAGCATTGCCCATACGTCAACTGATGTTTTCCAGGCCATCTATATTGGCTACTTAGTGGGTTGTGTTGTTACGCAACGTCCATGTCAACTCCTCCACACCATACAATCCTGATTCAAACTGGTTTTACTTGCCCTCTAGTCTCTAATGTCATACTACATGAATGCTTTTACACGAATGTGATCGTTACTTTTGTTAGATTAAAATTTATTTTAGTGCTCTTGTAAGTCCGCTGTGAACCACTTATCGGAGTGCATGCGATCACCATTTTTGGTGCGATTCGCCTGTGCTCCAAAAAGGGCAAATTGCTGAAATTGCACGTGCAATTGGACAACAAGTGTGCAGGTGGATTGCGCAATTGTTCTCGTTGTAAGCGGGGCCTCACCTTAAAGGGCATGTCAACCGCCATAATTTTTCTTTTACCTTACCACTCTCCTCCACCGCACTCTCCCGGCCCTCTGTTTGCACGGAACTGCAAGCAGGGGCCGGGACTGGCAGCCGCGTCTCTGATTGGCTAAGAGGTAGCCAATCAGGGACGGGCTGCCGGCTGCCAAACGCCGGGAGATTGGTAAGGTAAGTAACTATCCGGGGACTCCTCTAAATTATTATAGCGGTTGGGCTGGGAGACCTATACCTACATTTTGACGAAGGGATTTTGAGCTATGGGAGGGACACAAAACAAAGGAAGAGAGGGAGAGTGAGGGGGGGGGGGGGGACTCTCCTGCGCATGCCTCAAACATTGTCGAGGTTGAGGCAGACACAGGAGCAGGATGAGTCACACAGAGCAATTACACTGCAGTTTCCTGGACTTTGGAGGGGCATAGCAGGAGAACCATTTAGAGCAGAATGTAAGGTAAGGATTTTATTAACTACAGGGGCCGAGTATGGGTTTAATTTAATTTTTTTAAGTTTAGTTCTTGAAATTTTGTTAATCATTACAGAAATGCACTTAAAGTCCAGTTGATCTAACGGATACCACAGATATAGATTTTAGTTAACAAAATACAGAGGTACCTAATTTTACCAGAAAAAGGAGTAAAAGTGATTGACTCGAATATTAACGGAGGGTAGAAAATTACCACTATTGCCTTCGGATTCTGTATTGTTTTGAGGCTTTAGTTTCTTTAATATGGAAAGCAGAATTTCCATACAGTAGTCCAATACAGTAATTGCAAATCCAGTAGGACTATTACTGTATGTACTACTGTATGGGAATTCTGCTATCTATTTATAGGGCAACTAAAGCCTCAAACCAATACAGAATCAAAGGCAATCTTTAAAGGGCATGTCCACACCCAAAATAAGATTTAGCCCCACATTGGCTGGCCTTTTTGGTTGGTTTGTTATATTCACAAAAAGGGAGTTTACCTCCTATTTGCAAGTATTAGGGACTGGCGTTGCCTCCTCTGTATATTCTTTTTAGCTGCCTTCTCCAACCTTGTCTAGCTTTGCTATGGGCTTGACTCGATATAAACCGAGGTTTTGGTTTTCAGGCTTTCTTTAAAGGGTAAGTTCAGTTGCAATACTATGTTTTAAAAAAGGAGCAATATTTTCGATCCCAATGACCTAACCTTCCAATTCACATTTTGTCTGTGTATAAATAAATGCTTCCGAAATACTGACTTCCTGTTTTGCAGGACAACTAATAGTTATGGTTTTTTGCCCTTGACCCAGCGCCTGGGTTGATTCAGTTGCTCAGTAGAGATCTGAGCATCTTTGACCCATCCAACAGCCAATCAGTAGAAATAACGGTTACATTCCAAGGAATGGTGCAATGAAATTTGCAGGGAGGCACCACTCAAGTAAGTTAAAACAAACTTCCATTTATTAATGCTCAACATACAAACCAGTATACAACTTTTCGGGGGTCCAACACCCTTCCTCCCCCTTCTGAGGAAGGGGGTTGGACCCCCCGAAAGTGTTGTGTACCTGGCTTGTAGTTTGAGCACTTAATAAATGGAAGTTTGTAATTAACCTTTACTTGATGTGCCTTAAATTTCATATTGATTGATACTTACCTGACGTGGCACGGCCTCAGGGGTGCACCTCAAACCTACCTGTTGGAATCCACAAAGTTATTAAACAAGGAAGTGGTGCAACCTGGAAGAAGAAGGACCGTTAGAACCTGAAATGTCAGCTCACTAATGTCAACAGCAGGGAACAGCAAAGGGTATAAACAGAACTGATTTTTCAGAATGGAGAGAATATCTAGAATAACTTAGTATGTATAATATAAACTAATCATACTTTTTAAAATATTGATATTTTCCACTGAACATTCCCTTTAAAGCCTGAAAACCTCATTTATACGGTATGTCTTATGAATTATTTCAGGGATAATTTCCCAGAAAACCGTAACATACTTTAGCACCCCCTCTGTAAACTGCAACTCCCGCATTCATCTTGTAACCTAAGCACAATATAAGGATGTAAGAAGTCAACAAGTTTGCAATATAAATGCATAATTCTAATTAGTTGTATATTATTCTATAGTGGCAGGAAGGGGTATGTTTTTCTTTAATTAGCTGACCACCACTGCAACATTTTAATGAGATTGTAAATATGACTTGTTTATGTTTTTTACTTCATTTTCAATCATTTTGATTGTTTAGGAGAATTGTGCAGTGGTTTGTCTTTATTTAGTCACAAATGTGTAGCATTAACTTGCACGTTTGTTTAGATTTCTTACTGTGACAAGTAAAGTACCATGGAAGCTTCCTAAAATGTGTATGTGATCTTTCCCACACTGGTTTCATCAACAAACAAACCTGTTCACTTTTTATACTGAATATATGAAAAGCAGGGCAGGAGGGGTAATGTGGTTTTCCCAGGCCTGGTGCCTGGTGTATTAGTTAAAGATGTATGGGACCTGTCATTCACTAGTCCTTAAAATATATTATTTTGTAGGAAAATCATTTGAGATGAACGTAGCAGATGGACGAAAGTTTTTTAACATAATAAATAATTAAAAAAATGGAGGGACGTTTTAATTTGATCAGCAGCATGACCACAAACCACTTCCTTTACTCTCATTTCCTGAGATTGAGAATTTTCTCCTTGTACCCTGAGTCCTAGCAGTAGGAAAATAGCTGAATACAGATATGCTGTGGCATGTCTTCAAAATAAAAAACCTTTCTGCTCTACCTTAACCTCCAATCCAACAGTCCCCTGAGTGGTAAAATACCTTTAAGGGCTTCTTAATATTATCTACATACTACTATATATATATATACTATCTACACATTATCTCGACAACTACTCTGTACATTCCATACATACTATATCTAATACTACACACACACACACTATTTATAGCTGATAGTTTCTGCAAACAAGGAATATTGCAAGTTACTGGTATTGATGGAGTTGATCCAGGGAATTTCCGATTGCCAGAAAAGGATTTTTTTTCCCTTCAGAAATTTGGTGGGGTTTACCTTCCTCATGATCAACAGTTAGACATTATGACAATGTGGGTATTGCTTGATGGACGTATGTCTTTATTCAACCTCAAATACTATACTCTACATACTATGTCTAGATACTATGGTTATATGGTATGTCTATATACTATGGTTATAGGTCTATATACTATGGTTCTATTATATGTCTATACACTATGGTTCATTATCTGTCTATACACTATGGTTCTATTATCTGTCTATACACTATGGTTCTATATCTATATAACTATGGTTTTATTATATGTCTATAATACTATGGTTCTATGTCTATATACTATGTTAGATACACATATCAATTGACATAATTGCTCATGCGCATTGCACCTACAGAGAACACTTGGCACCAGTGACCCTCCTATCGTGAATCATGGTCACTATGTTCTGATCGGGGAGCACAGCAGATCCTCAGGGATTCGATTGAAACAATAACCCGCCCTATGTGTCCTGTATGTAATGAATTTTTGACACTGCCAGTTTCTTTTCCAGCATGGGGACAGCAACAACGCTATAACCTAATAAGCACGCCCATTCATATGCAACCGTCCAACAACCTGCCTGAATTAGAGGCCAATGAAGAAGCAGATTGTAATTTGCACAGAACACAGTAACACATCCCTACCCCGCCCCCATACGGTAACAATGACTGGTTGCAGCTTCCCCCATGTTGCCGCACTCTGCCTCTCAGATCCTGCAGCACAGGACACGTGCCTCCCCTCTCACATTGTGGACACAGGGGACCCCCAGACTTCTCCCCACTGTGCCCCCTGTACAGGCCCGAGATAACTACCATGGATTTCCTTCCTCCACCTGCACGATGTGAAGGATAAATACAATATCCACAATAGAAGGACCTTTACCATACAGAACCCCCTCCCCCTAGAGTACAATCTCCCATTCTCCTGTACAGTCTACATTGTCCCTATTAGTGATGGAAACTGAACTGTGCTTCATCTGATTCTCAGCTATGACACAGACCCCCCCTGTGCATCGGGTTACTTCTATTCACCATGAGGCAAGGGCAGCCACACACAGCCCAACTGCAATTACAGGCACGATTCAATTTTAACAAATGGCAAATCAACCACCAGGCACAGGGATTCCACCAACACGCTCGCCTCACCTCCAGCGCATCTGCCAGGAATCCAGCGCCATTCCCGCAGGATCCAGACGGGGTAGAAAGGAGAGTGCGTCAGCGCTCGATGACAGGGCAACCCCGTGTTATTTACTCTCTAGCGCCGGGTCTCAGGTACAAGATGCTTGTTTTGCTCTGATCTCAGAAACCTGCAGCCGCCCGCCGCCTCCCCAGCTAGTTCCCTGAGCAGCACGGATCCGAGTTACTGACAATCTGGGCTTTTCTATTTCTGAAGTCACCAAAGAAGGTGCAAATGTCCTTATTAAGGAAAGGCGCCCTGTCCAAGGAGAGCGGGAGGACAGGACAACACCCCCTCGGCCCCGCCTCCTATACACCTTCTCCAGAAGAGGCGAGACTGAGAGTGAATGTCCCTGTGAGGAACTGGCTGGCCGTACCAGAAAGGGAAGTCCAGGTGGAATGAGGGAGATGATGTAAGGGCGGGACAACAATCTGTGGGAAGTGCTGATTGTATTTACTGTAAGTACAGGAGCCAGTGAGATAACATTTGATTTTTACATTTCAATAAAGGCTCATTCACATTTGGTACTTTTTTTTTCCAATGTAACTGCGTTCCACAATGCCAATACCGATTGGGCCAAAAAATCTGTGCTGCTTTCGCTTAATCAATGTTGGCCACCCATTTGTCTGATCGAGGTGTTGGTAAATC
Source organism: Hymenochirus boettgeri (assembly GCA_019447015.1). Classification (NCBI taxonomy): domain Eukaryota; kingdom Metazoa; phylum Chordata; class Amphibia; order Anura; family Pipidae; genus Hymenochirus; species Hymenochirus boettgeri. Next base: position 9,736 of record JAACNH010005129.1, on the reverse strand, counting down.
CATCCTAGGGTCCGCACGACGTTTGCATGAACAGTCGGCCGCAGCCACTATTGCCGTGACTAACAGTAATTTGTCCTGGTTGAGTGCTCGCTCGGTCACAAAATATCCCTTTGTGTGTATCCAGCCTTAGTCTGTTATCTAATAGAACCCACACATTTTTTCCAATAGAGAGTCACTTATCACAGAGCCATTTATGGAGTAGGTGGCAGAGTTGTTAAACCCCAAATGCATCACCTTACTTTATCACACATTGAATCTCATCTGCCATTCTGCTGCCCATTTTGATAATCTATCTAGGTCAGCTTGCAGCTATTGCACATCATTTGAAGTTTCCAAAGCTCTGCATAGTTTTGTGTCATCAGCAAAGACACCTTCATCAGCAAAGAGACATTGCTCCTCAATGCCCCATTCTAAAGCTAGTACACACTTTAAAGATCTTTGAAAGATGACAGACAGGATCTGCAAGATCAAAACATTAGGCTCACACAGTCCCGAGCCATCGGGGTCTGTGTGTACCCAGCTTAAGTGTCATTTATAAACAGATTAAGGACAATTGTACTCACACCCCCCTTACTCTTCTTCTTCCGTAGCTGCTAAGTACCTGGGTAAGGACCTAAAGTGCTAAGTCCTCACCCTGGGTACTTTACCTAACAGCTATACTTAATTACATTAAGTTTACCACCTAGCTGCTTTCTCCAGTTCTCTTCCGCAATCAAAATGTAACCAATGGAAAACATGCTCTGCAAAGAAGCAAGAGGACAATTTTAAGTAAGTATTACAGCTGTAGTTAAAGTACCCACCAGGGACTTAAAGATTTAGGAAGGTGGAAAGGTGAGTACAAGGGCTAGGCTACCCTAGTGCTAACATGAAATCGCGGGAATGCAAAAATTCCCGCAATTTCTGATGTGCATGCTTTTGCGTTTTGCGTGCACCATTTTTTTACGCAGACCCATGCGTTTTTATAATTTAACGTACAAAAACGCATGTGCAAAACGCGCAGCATTTAGTGCGTTGGAGTGTGGCCTCAGCCTAACTACACCCTTTAAATAGAAGTGCTCCATTACAGAACCCTGAGGCACTCCACTTAGAACTTTAGACTATAAAATGAAACTCTATTGACTACCACTCTCTGTACGTGATGCACAACCAATTCTCTATCCATGTACAAATGTTTTTTTTCTAGGCCAACATACCTCATTTATACATAGTTGCCTGTGTGGCCACTAAATCAAATCCAGGTCTACTACTTCCCTGCTATGCAAAATCAAAATTCTTAGGGCTAAGCCACACCACCCACGTTTTAACGCACACCAGTGTTGGCCACTTGGACTAACCACACTCGATGTGCTGCGATACGTTTAATTGAAGCATGTGCAATGTGCATTTTTTGGGCAATCTCATGCATTTTGATTACACAACATTGCGTGATCGCAGTGCACCACAACGAGCACCAGAAACGCGATCTAATTCTTATGAATCCATGCTTTCTACTTATAAGATCAGTTCTGGAGACACTGCACTGTGAGTACTATGATGCACCCTCATTTGAAATACTGAAACCTTTTGTTTCTGTTTTCAGTATTTGTTTTGCTTATCAGAAAGTTGACATACAACACCACATGGGGAAAAGTGTAATTTTCCATTGACATGACACTGAACATATTCAATTACACCAGTGTACTAATAGCTAGTGTCTAACTCAATCATTATTTTCCTTTTTCTTTCTTGTGAAATTGCAATTGCAGCAGCAGAAATAAGGGAACAGTTTAAAAAAAATCTCCAAGTTAAATTAAACTGTTAAATTATCTGTAGAGAACTTTCTAAGCATGTCCAGTCTTGTCTGCAACCATCAAGGGAAAGGTATTTAAGCTGCAGTGAAATTAGATTTTTTCCTAATGCTAATGATTTGAAGGACAACCATATTGAAAAAAATATATTTCTCATCTTAACCTATATGTAAGTATGTAAGTAGCACTTACTCTTATTTGTGTTTTGTTTCTTCATTCCTTCAATCCAATACTTGTTTTTGCTCAGGCTCAATAGACCATCAAGCTCTTTTAACCACTCCCCTCTTCCACCACCTGACCTTACTTTCTGTAAAATCAAGCATTCTTCCAATAATCACTATGAGACAGTACAGGGAGAGGGAATTTCTCACATACCAACCATCAAAACTTCACACACCATACCAACTGTCAAAACTCCGTCACCATTCTTGCTACAGCAAAACTGCTCACAGGAGAAAGGTTTATAATATATGGCTCTCAATTACAGCTGAAATGCAAGATGCTTAAATTGGATATCTAAAGAATAGGGGACAGGTCAACAAGAAAATTGGTACAGCTGTGGTTGGGAAGAACTCTGGTTTCCAGTAATGGTCAATTTGAAAAATGTATTTTTATAATATAGATGCCCTTTAAGGCACAGATAACTGTTAGTTTGAATTTATAGAGTCCATTTAGGTTTCATTCAAACTGATGCAAGGTAAAAAAGCCCCGCAACGCATGGGAAATGATACAATTTCGGTGTGTTGCCGCAATTCCAATGTTGCATGTCAATGTTTGCATGCGCAAACGCAAGGAAATCAAGCTAGTGTGGCCTAGCCCTGAGATCTGTGATTGCAAGCCTTAGGAAAATGAGGCATGCAAATAGTGTGGCATGAGCACTACTTTTTCTATGTTTATCACAGTGTCAATGCAATTTTCAGAATGTATGTATTTAGAAAATGGACTGCATTGTGGTCTTGTGGATCTTTTTCCCTGACAGCGGATATGCAGATGCTATGTACTATAGTTAGTGTAGATTTTTTTTTATGAGTGGATTTTTTTTATTGGAGCAGTGATTTGTTTTAAAGGCATGTCCACCCCCAAAACTATAATCCCCCCCCCATAAATGGCCCCATCATGTAGTGTAATAAAATCCTTACTTCACATCCCAGCTCCATATGGTTCTCCTGTTATTCCCCCCCCAAAGTCCCAAAAACTGCCCACCAGGAGGATAGCAGAGTCCATATAGGACTCTGCCCCTATCTGGCCTCCGGGAGAAGTTTGGCATGCGTACTGCAGCCTTCTCCCTCCCCCTCCCTCCCCTCCCGTTTTGCGATCCCTCCCCCTAGTGTAAAATCCTTTCCATATAATATTGCCCCTGTCCCCCCAGCCCCAACCGCTATATTTTTATTATTAGAAAGTGCCCCAAACATTACTTACCTTCCCTCTTTCCTCCGCCGCACTGAACGTCCGGTAGCCGCGTCCGTGATTGGCTGCCCCTCAGCCAATCATAGACGCGACTGCCGGTCCCGCCCCTCTGCTTGCATTTTCTCTCAAGCAGAGGGCTTGGCAGTGCGGCGGAGGAAGAGGAAGGTAAGTAAAGTTTGGGCCACTTTCTAATAATAAAATATAGCGGTTGGGGCTGGGGGACAGGGGGATTATATGGAAAGGATTTTACGCTAGGGGGAGGGATCGCAAAACGGAAGGAGAGGGGGGGAGGAGGGGGAAGGGCTGCAGTACGCATGCCAAACTTCTCCGGAGGCCAGATGAGGCAGAGTTCTATGGAGGATTGCTATCCTCCTGGTGGGCAGTTTTTGGGACTTTGGAGGGGACTACAGGAGAACCATATGGAGCTGGGATGTGAGGTAAGGATTTTATTACACTACATGATGGGGCCATTACCGGGGGATTATAGTTTTGAGGGTGGACATGCCCTTTAAAACAAATTACTGCTCCAATAAAAAAAATCAACTCATAAAAAAAAAAAAAAAAAACTATAGTACATAGCATCTGCATATCCGCTGTCAGGGGGAAGATCCACAAGACACAATGCAGTCCATTTTCTAAATACATACATTTATGAAATTGCATTGACACTGTGATAACATAAAAAAGTAGTGCTCATGCCACACTATTTGCATGCCTCATTTTCCTGAGGCTTGCAATCACAGATCTCAGGGCTAGGCCACACTAGCTTGATTTCCTTGCGTTTGCGCATGGAAGGGTGACATGCCCTTTAAAATATTTGACAGATTCTATCACAAGTCCTGTTAGTTTTCTGCTGAACCTATCATGGAACCAACAATGTTTAATTTATAAATCCAATATACTGTGAGTCTGTATGTATGTATAATTAATTTATAAAGCGCCACTTGGGTACGCAACGCTGTACATTATAAAATACATTACAAATATACAATATAGGGGATAAGTATACAAATAAGGGGATAAGTGCAAGCCATTATACAGATAAATATAAATTAAATAAAATTTCATACATAGTTAAGAACACACATACACACACACACACACACACACACACACACACACACCACACACATACACCACAATACATTTATGTTTTTTTGAAAACATAAGAACTGCTATGTTCACATTCCCATGAATGTGTTATTAGGTTACTAAGTCTATGTGTTTTGCACAAGTGCAATAAAACGCGCTGTATATCACTACAAAATGCATGAAACATTCTTATATGAGTCTTACAGTGTGAGCATAGCCTTAATATTTCTATATATTTCTATATTACTGGAACAGTAAATTCAGATATCCACTTTTAAAAAAATATTAACGTAATTGAATTTAGAAACTACTGTCTTAAATGGGTTGCTTGTTTTCTATGTAGGGGGCGTGAGTGGGTGGATGATTCTACACCTATTATGATGAAGGTGAAGCTCAAGGTGATGAGGAGACTGGAGAACAGAGGCACATTGCAGTAGGTGAGAATGAGACAATAAATAGCAAAAGCGTTCTGGTGTTTTCCATTGAGAAAGGAGGATTAACTGATTAAGAAGATATCTTACTGAGAGGATAGAGACAGAATAAATGAATGAGGATGTATCACGTCAGTTGTTTTAAAAATAATTCTCCCAGAATGCTTTGAGGTATCTAATTTCTTGTGTGTGCATTCTTTTTTTGATGATCTTACTTTCTTGGTATAAAACAGCCGGATAGGGAACAGTAGCCAATACGTAATGATGGTCATTAGAAATATGCATGTTTATTTGAACCATACCTGAATTCATTTTTTTTTTTTTAAAAAAAAGTACTTTCTGTACAAAAAGATACATTTGTGTCTAATAGATCCACCTGGTAACTAAGTGTTGGGTTGGCATATTTGTTCATTATTATGTATATATTAAAAACATGACAGTTTTGGTAACTTTAACACAGGGGGGAGTTTAGTTTTCTGCTGTATTGTTTAAATCTAAGTATTCCTCATTGCCAGTTTTTTCTGCCCCTATCCAATATTCCATTTGCCTCAAAAAAACGTAAATATATTTTTATATCCCTGAATGGACAATTTTATCAATTTGAATATTTATTTATTGATCACGTTGATCATCCAACTTGCTGTTTTACATCTATCTCATAAAATCAGACAATTATATTTGTCAGTTTTACACTAAGGCTACACAATCTATATCTAAGCCAGGCAAACCAGTCTTAATTCAAACCGTTTATTGTGTGACGTTTCGGAACCAGACAAGTTCATTCCTCAGACAAACATTTTTTGTTTTGAGGAAGGAACCGGTCTGGTTCCGAAACGTCACACAATAAACTGTTGAATTAAGACTGGTGTGCCTGGCTTAGATAGATTTGTGTACCCATACTGTTGGCTGCATGCCCGGAGCACCCAGCATTCATTTATTGTTGATTTATTGAGGTGTGCAGCATTCTACCCTTCTGTTTTTGTTCCACTAAGGCTAGGTACAGACACAAAGATTCAGCAACGACCATCGAAAAACATCTCTTTCTTCTTTGTGGCCGAGCCGGGTCGCGGTGTTGGGGTGTAAAATTGAGCGTTTGTGGTGGGGGGAAATAGGAGGAGGGGGAACAGAGAGGAGGAAAGGAGGGGAAAAGGGGGAAGTCAGTGAGTGTTTTAAAGTAGGATCTGAGCTGTAAGCAGATGGAAAAGCATGCGCATGGCACACTAGAAGTGGGTAATGCTGCAAGGCTCAGTATATGTCACAAGCACAAATGGTTTTTGTTGGTGAACCAGTTGTGGAAGCATTGTGATCATGCTGTCTTGTCAGGGGGGTCCTTTGTGCAGTGCTGGGACACACGTAAGTCCATAGTACTATGAGACGTACAACTATGGATTTTACAACGGCCATAGGGCATGACGGGAGGTAAGAGGTCCAAGCTAATTGGTGTGTGTAACGAGGGGGGGGGAAAAACACAGTCATCCGAATGCTAGGTTTCTGCCGGTGGCGCGGGATAACAGACGATGTATGGGTGGCGATCATACGTATCTTCTAATAACACCTGTTCAGCAGTATACATTATATCTCTACACTCACGAATGTGAGTGAGACAATGATTAGCTTGCATCACTACAAAAGTCAATAAGACAGTACTGAAGAGTAAAGCGCACGGGGGGTTGCGGAGGAAGATATGAAATATGTTGGAAAATCATCTTAATAACTTAGACAAACTAGAACAAGGATTGAAACTAAGGGGGTACACTGCTGACCAGACTGTAAATCAAACCTATGTAGCTGTATAACTAGAGGCAAAAAGGTCAACAAATATAGTGTGAACAACTTGCGAGAATAGCCAAAGGGGGAGGGGGGAAGGGGAGAAAAAAAAAAAAAGGAGGAAAGAAAAGGGGGGGGGGGAGGGGCGGAGAGGGGAAGGGGGGGGAGGCACTATTAAATCCTCACACTCAGTGGCCCGGTGAATAATAGTAAAGGTAACCGGTGGCACCGACATAGGAGTATAGAAACACTGGATCACTTGGGCTGTAGTACGGCGCAAAGGAGGACAACAGGGAAAAGTGACGTAACAATAATCAAAACATGCATTGACAGTAAGGATGAGGATGAGAGATGAAGCAATATAACTCGAACTCAAAGCCCGCAGGATCATGCCGTTATATGTCGCGGAACACCCTGCAGGAATGTAGCCGAGGGGGGGGGGGGGGGAAAGAAAAAGGGTGAAGGTTCGATAACTAAGTACCTAGAGGAAGAGAAGTGCTGGTATAAAAAATCTGTGTGTTCATGAGGGGGCAACCAACTCGGAATGATTGAGCCACGTTCGGTCGGCAGAAAACTGGCAATGACGGAAATCAAGATAGGTCATTGTGTTGTGTATTGAGTGTTCTGATGACAAAATGCAACGAGCGAAATCATACCAGGGTTGCCTAATCACCATAAGTGGAACTAGGGGATATCTAAATCCGTGTGCGTCAACAGTACTTTTGCGTCGAACGGGCATGATATAACCGTAAGTCAGCAAGGATATGCATATACGTGGCCAACAAAAACACTCGTTCGTTTGGATAATACTCGAATGTATAGTCGAATGTAGCTGTGCAAACCCGACAATTGCCCGTCTGACTTTAGGAAGTGTTTTAACAAGTTTTGGTGACAGTGGACATTTCCCAGGTGCCAAAGCCATTTACAGTAGTTACCATGTTAGTTTAGCTGTAATCACTCGGACTTTCAAACTATCACTCTCCCATTGACTTCAATGGGTCCGAATTCAAAACTTTTCGAACTTTGCTGAGGTTTGAAAATTTGAAAACGGACTGAACTTAGTTTGGCCAGCTCTAAATAGTATATGTTTAGGGAATGTGACACTAATATTACCCCGATTTTTATAGAATTCTTTATTATCTTTCAAACACCTTACGTCCCCAACACTTACTTCCGATGCTGGAGTAACCTTTGACTCAGAACTTTCCTTAAAAACTCCACATTAATACCAGGTCCAACTCATGTCGGTTACAGCTCAAAAACATCTCACACATTCATCCCTTCCTTTCACAGAACGCTACCAAAATTCAGTTCACCCCTTATCATCTCTTGGCTGACTACTGTAACACCCTCCTATGTGGTTTACCAAGCAACCGCCTGGCACCCTTCAATCATCCTTAACTCTGCTGCCAGGCTCATTCACCTCTCTTCCCGCTTCTCGCAAACCTCTCCCCTTTGTCAATCTCTCCACTGACTTCTCATTACCCAAAGGTCCAATTTAAGCTGCTAACTTTATCCTACAACGCTCTCTGCAATACACCCCCCCCATACATCTCTTCTGTTAAACCGATACTACCAAGGCGTAACCTCTGCTCTGCTACTGATCTTCTCTCTCATCCACTCTGATCACCTCTTCCACGCCCGTATACAGGACTTTTCTTGGGCTGCCCATCTGCTCTGGAACCCCTCCTCGCTTTATACATCATCATATCTTCAAACGCAACCTCAAAACTTACCTCTTCAGGCTTACCTCTTACTGACACATCGCAGACTTACTAGTTATAATCCAATGACAACTTAGTTACAGCTACTGATATGCTTCACCTTATGTTACATCCCATCTCCTCTAGACTGTAACTCTCGGGCAAGGCCCTCCATCCTATTGTACCACAATAATGCTTAACTTACCACACTGAATGCTGCTGGAACATCACTATAATAATTTACACTTTGCATTACTTGCCCTACCCTTGTATGTAACATGTATGTTTTCCTCATGTATATTAATGCAACTGTAAAGCACCACGGAAGATGTTGGCGTTTATATAAATCCACAATAATAATAAAAATAATATAATATTAACTTTTTCTCTTTTAACTGCTTGCCTTTGTATCTTTTTATTGTAAAAAAACCTATTTTATAGGGTGTGTAAAGATTTAGAATTTTATATCTACTGTATTCACACCTACTAATACAAGTTAAACCCACCCACCTATCTATAGGGTCCGTGGCGGGATACCCATAAAAATATATACAATATGTCAGCTCGACTTTATGTCATCTCATATCAGCCCTCAGATTTTCTAATATAGGGTCTATGTGAGGACCCTATAAGGAAACTGAGAAGGGGGTATAAAACTGGTTATACCCAATAAAGGACCTTATAGAAACATCACTCAGACCCATTTTGACTTACAGCTAATGTAAGCCAGCCCTTCAGTTCACCAGTCAGCGTAAAGTCAATCCTCCAATTTACCAGTCAGAGTAAAGTCAGCCCTCCAGTTCACCACTTAGTGCAGTCTTTGTGTGTTCAAACTGTTGGGGCTTGTGTGTGAGTGCCTGTCTGTTTTGTGTGAGTGCCTGTCGGTGTGTGGGAGTGCCTGTCGTTGTGAGTAACTGACAGCGCCTACCTGACAGAGAGTGCCTGTCTCTGTGATGATTGCCTGTCTCTGGTTGTGTGGGGGCCTGTCAGAGTCTGTACTGCCTGTCAGAGCAGGGCCTAACGTGAAGCAAATCTAAAAATGGCCTGCAGTGCCCAGGAGTCCTTTCAAGCAGCCACTTAGGCTCTACTCATGGTAAGTGCCTCGGTGTCTGTGGGGCAGTGCTGGGCATATCTTATGTATATGTCTGTGTGAGCTGGGCATGAGGGCATCTTATATGTTTCCAACTGTGTGGGCTTTGGCTGAAGGCATCGATATATGTCAGCCTGTGTGTGCTGGGACATGAAGGCATCTTATATGTACTAGGCGTGTGTGCTTAACATAAGGGTGTTTTTATATTTGCAAGTCTTTATGGGCATGGATCTTAATTTTCCAGTCTGTGTGGGCTAGGTATCTTATATTTTCCATTTGCAGTCTTTATGTCGTTGGGCATCTTATATTTACAAGTCGGTGTGGCATCTTATATTTACCTGTCTTTGTGGGCTGGTATCTTAAATTAACAAACATAACATAGGAGTGTTTTATATTTGCAAGTCTTTATGGGCATGGCATCTTATATTTCCAGTCTGTGTGGCTAGGTATCTTATATTG
>JAACNH010005128.1:1198-21408 GCA_019447015.1 Hymenochirus boettgeri | reverse complement strand
AAATATTGGGGTACACTATGTAACGGCATGTCACAGACTGAGATAGAGGATAGATACACAGTAAATATTGGGGTACACTATGTAACGGCGGTATATTTATTTATTAATAGACAAACAGATAGATAATACATAGACAGATAGACAAGTATATAGATAGATAATAGATAAAAATATAGATCGATAGACTAATTAGATAGTAGATAGATAGATAGATGATCGATAGATAGATGATAGATAGATAGATAGATAGATGGATAGAGTGATAGATAAATGGATAGATGATAGATAGATAAATAGATAGATAGATAGATAGATGATAGATAGATAGATAGATAGATAGATAGATAGATAGATAGATAGGTAGATAGATAGAGGATAGATAGATCGATAGATAGATAGATAATAGATCGATAGATGTATAGATTGATAGATAGACAGACAGACAGATAGATTAATCTTAATCTAGATTAAGAACATTGGGAGGTAGGGACGGTGGGTGTAATTTAGATTAAGAACATTGGGAGGTAGGGACAGTGGGTGTAATCTAGATTAAGAACATTGGGAGGTAGGGACGGTGGGTGTAATCTAGATTAAAAACATTGGGAGGTAGGGACGGTGGGTGTAATCTTGATTAAGAACATTGGGAGGTAGGGAAGGTGGGTGTAATCTAGATTAAGAACATTGGGAGGTAGGGACGTGGGTGTTATATAGGTGCAGTTGGGGTGATTTGGAATCTATTTAGAATAGTAGAACATCTTGTGATATGTTTAGATTTGTTGTTGGTGAGCCATGGGGATTAGAATATATATTCCGGATCAGGATAACCACCAGATCACTATAAATCTGCCACTAACAGTTCATTTTATCTGGGCTGCAACCAGCTGGGATGTTCTTCTCTCCAAATTGGAGAGTACGGTCACGACGGCCCTAAAAGTGAAATATTTAAATTGAGTCAGAAGTGAAACGCCCACCCATGTAAAGGTCACCATCGGTAATGACAAAACAACCGGCCAAATCAAAGTCACACAAATGTAACATACAGATGATGAGAGCACCAGACAGACAGCCAGGACAGACAGACACAGGACAGGCAGGACAGGACACAGGCAGACAGACAGACCCACAGAAGACAGAGAGACACACAGACAGACAGACACATGGACAGACAGACCCACAGACAGACACACAGTGGACAAGGAACACGACACACCAGGGAGCACAGACACACAGACAGACCAGCAGACACACAGTTGGACAGAACCACAGACAACACAGCTGGCGACACACAGACAGACACACAGTGAAGAAACAGGACACACAGACAGACACACAGTGGACGACACACAGGGACAACACACAGTGGACAGACACACAGACACACAGCGACACAGTTGGACAGACACACAGGAAACACACAGAAGACACACAGACAGACACACAGTGGGCCGCCACGAAGACACAAAGGACAGGGGACACACAGTTGGACGACACACACACACATGGACAGACACACAGACAGACACACATGGAAAGAAACACAGTTGACACGACAACCAGGACACACAGACAGACACACCATGGACAGACAACACGAAGACAACAGACCACAAGACACACAGACGGACAGACAGTTGGACAGACACACAGTCAGAACAGACACACGACAGACACACAGAAGACACACAACGACAGGAAGTTGGACAGGACACACACGACAGACAGACACACGGACAGACACACGTTGCACAGGACCACACAGACAGGCCAGACACACAGACAGACAGACAGACAGTTGACAGCACACAACACGACAGACGACAGAAGGAGACCATATGTATAAGATTTTATAATCTCATTGGTGTGAAGTGACGACTGTCTAACATTGTATGGCTAAAGGGGGCCAGTAATGTCGATGCACACCTATTGTGCAGTCCCTTGGCTTAAAAAGTGGGGTAAGGATGGATTACCCAGGTGGCTTGTAAATATATTAAATCACTACCGCTCCTTGTTCTTACAACAGGGGAATCCAAACAGAGACATCCCCAGCACCTCAAACCACCTACAATACCCATGGCAAAACCCAGGTGAGAAAGAATTCCAGTTATATAAAGTCACCAGAATGATCATTATTATATATATATAAAGAACATGTTGGAAGAAAGGCAATGTATATTATAAACAGGTAATGTGTAAAGTTAGTTATTTATAAGAACATGGAGAAAGTGTGAATAAATAGACACGTGTAAAGGTAGGATCATTATGAGCTAATATATAAACAGACCAGTGGTGGTGGAGAAAGGGTAATGATCATTTATATATATATACAGGACACAGTGTGTGGAAGGGAATGAGATTTTAAAAGAACAGGTGTTGAATGACAGGTTAACTCATATATTATATATAACAGACACAGTGTGTGGAGAAAGGTTAATGATCAGTATATATATGATATATATAACAGACAAGCGGTGTGGGAAGAAAAGTTGGTTAATGATCATTTAATATATATATAAAACAGACCACAGTGTGTGGAGAAAGGTTTAAGATCATTATATATAATAATAAGAACAGTGGGGAGAAGATGGTTAATGATGCATTCTATATATATTAACGAACAGTGTGTGGAGAAAGGTTAATGATCATTATAATATATATAACAAGAACAGTGTGTGAGGGAGAAGAAAGGGTTAATGATCAATGTCAGTATATATTATAATAACAGCACAGTGTGTCGGAGAAAGGTTAATGATCATTATTAATATATCAACATGTGGGCAGAATAATACGTATTCATATATATATATGAAGTGAGAATGCAAAGTTGAATATATTATATAAACACATGTGTGGGAGAAAGGGTAATGATCAATATAATACAGACAGGTTGAGAATGATCATAAATATATATAATATATATTATATATATATATAAACGACAGTGTGGGGAGAAAGGGGTTAATGATCTTATATAGAATATATACAGACAGTGTGTGGAGAAAGAGGTGAATGATCATTATATATATATATATAAAAGCCAGTGTGTGGAGAAAAGGGTTTTAATGATCATTATATATATATATATAACACGACACAGTGTGTGGGAGAAAGGGTTAAGATCATTAGTATAATATATATAACAGACACAGTGTTAAGAGAAGGTATGACAGTTATTAGAAAACAGAAGTGTGTAGAGAAAGGGTACTGATCATTATATATTATACTAGACAGTGGTGTGGAGAAAGGTTTAATGATCATTATATATATATATATGAACAGACACGGTGGTGGAAAGAAAGGGTTTAATGATCATTATATAGTATATATAATATATATACAGAACAGTGTTGTGGAGGAAAGGGTTAATGATAATTAAATATATTATATAACAGACCACAGGTGTGGAGAAAGGTTACTGATCATATATATATATATAACAGACACAGTTGTGTGTGAGAAAGGGTTAATGATATTATATATATATGACCCAGACAGGTGTGAGAGAAAGGGTTGAATGATCATATATTAATATATAACAGACACAGTGTGGGGAAAAGGTCATAATTGATTATATATAATATAACAGAAACAGTGTGTGGAGAGAAGGGGTTAATGATCATCTATATATATATTATAACAGACACAGGTGTGGAGAAAAGGGTTAATGGTCATTGATTAATATTATAACAGAAACGTGTGTGGAGAAACGGGTAATGATTATTGTATACAATTATATAATAGACACACAGTGGTGCGGGAGAAATGCTTATTAATATAATATATATTAGATATATATATATATAGTAATATAATATATATACTATATAGAATTAAAACAGACAACAGGTGCGGAGCGAAAAGGGTTATATGATCATTATATATATATAAATATAATATATATATAGACCGGTGGAGGTTAAGACTTATATAGACAGACAGTGTGTGGAGAGGAAGGGTTAATGATCTTATTAATATATTATAACAAGGAACAGTGTGTGGAGAAGAGGGTTTAATGATCATTATATATTATATAACAGACCACAGGGTGTGGAGGGAAGAAAGGGTAATGATTTAATAATAGAGGTAGAAAGGGTGTATCTATTATAGTATAATAACAGACACCAGTGTGTGGGAGAAAGGGTTTTAATGATCATTATATATATAGATAGAACACAGGTGAAGAAGGTTATGTCATATTAAAGCAGATCGTGAAGGAGATGTTAAGTGACTACCCCCATTATTATATATATATTATAACCAGACACAGTGTGTGGAGAAAGGGTTAATGATCATTATATATATATAACAGCACAGTGGTGTGGAGAAAGGGGTTATCTGCTCATTATATAATATAACGAAGGTCATGAGGTAACCATTAATAGTTAAAAGTGTGGGAGAAGGGTTAATGATTCATTATCTATATATCAACATGACCACGTGTGTGGAGAAAGGTTAATGATATATTTATATATATATAACAGGACAACAGTGGGGGAGAAAGGGTTTAATGATATATCTCCATGATATATATATAAACAGACACAGGTGTGTGGAGAAGGTTATGATCTGTATATTATAGATATATATAACAGACACAGTGTTGGAGAAAGGATGTAATGAGCTATTATCGTGATATAATAACACAGGACAGTGGGGTGGAGAGGGTTAATGTATAATATATATATATATATAAACAGGGACACGATGACTTCGGGCGTACTAAGACACGCCGACCAAGTTGCGCCCCCCCCCGGAGCATGACTCATATATACGTCGATACGATCACAACACCTGACTAGTGAACGGCGTGGTAGAGACAAGAAGAGAGCGAATGAGGTAGGGTAATATAGATAATAACTTAGACACAGTGTGCTGGAAGAACAAAGGGTAAAGAAAGGGTTTTATGATCATTATATATTATAATAGGGACAGTTGTGGATGAAAGGGTGTGAATGATCATTTATACGACATGGTGAAAAGGTATTATTATATATATATTAACAGACACAGGTTGGAGAAGAAGAGAGAAGGGTAATGATAATTATATATATATTATATGATAAAGACCAGGTGTGGCCAAGGAGATATTCGAGGATGGGTAATGATCATTATATATATATAAAAAGACAGTGTGTGGAAGAGAGGGTTTATGATTTCATTATATTAGATATATAACAGACACAGGTGTGGAGAGAAAGGGTTAATGAATCATTATATATAATATAAACAGACAACAGTGTGTGGAGAAAGGGTTAATTGACATATAATATATAAACAGACACAGTGTGTGGGCCAGAAAGGGTTAAGTGATCATTATTATATAGAACAGACACAGTGTTGTGGAGAAAGGGTTAATTGATTATTTTATATATATATCCTAACAGAACAGTGTGTGGAGAAAGGTTAATGAATTCTTATACTAGATATATATTATAGACACAGGGTGGCGGAGAAAGGGTTAACGCTACTGCTACAGGATACTGACACATTGGTGATTGAAAGATAATAATAAGATTAGCCAAAGCAGCCATGTACTATACACCTGCCCAGCGCGCCGACTGCTCCACTGAGAGGAGTGAACATCTAGCACCACCCCAACTCATGGGTAGTGATCACAGTACAATCTCTGAGGGTTTCCAAACCTGTCTAAGACCTACAACGATCCAGGGACAAAGCCACCACACACCCAATATAAATCTGTCCTAATTGGATCGCTCTCACTGTGACAAAATAAAATTCATTGTCATATATTTAATGGAACCATGTAAGGTGATCTAGAGGGACGTAGAGCACTTTAATATCGTATAATCCTTGTGTTGGGGATGGTTGCAAGGGATTCAGCTTGTGAGGAATGATTGGGAGATTGTGCAAACCATATTAAAGCCTAGCCCTGATAATCACGACTGTGCCGTTGATAAGTTATATCGAGGGCGTTTGCTGTGTTGCAAGCGGTTGTTAAAGTTATCTATCAGGGCAAGTTGTTCGTTGTCAGTTATATTCGTGCCAGTTGTTTGTATCGGTTAAAGTTACTCCGGGCAAGTTGTTCTGTGTTGTGAAAGGGTTATTCCAGTTACTATCAGGGCGTTGTCTCTGTGTTGAAAGGAAGTGTTTAACGTTACTATCGGGGCAGTGTGTTCTGTGTTGAACCGGGTTTTTTAAAGTTACTTCACGGACAGTTGTTCTGTGTTGAACAGGGTGTTAAGTTTTTTAAGTTATCTATCCGGGCCAGTGTTTCTGTGTGCGGTTGATCGCTGGTTTGGCTGTTGCCCGCGGGTTTGACCGGGCGGGACTGCACCGTTACTATACAGGGCAAGTTGTTCTGTGTTTGAAACGGGTTAAAGTACTATCAGGGCAAGCCTGTGTGAGGGTTTTAGAATGGGCAATTTGTGTTGAGAAGGGTTTTTTAAGTACTTCTAGGGCCGTTGTCTGTGTTTAGGGTTTTAACTAGGGTTGTTTAGCTATCAGGCCCAGTTGTCTGGTTGACCGGGTTAGTTACACTTAGATGGCACTCACGATGTCCGTGTTGAAGCGTGTGTAAAAGAGTCAGCGTGTCTGTTTGAGAAGGGCATTATTACTATCAGGCAAGTTGTTCTGTGTTGAAAGGGTTAAAGTTACTATCAGGGCAAGTTTGTCTGTGTTGTTGAAAGGTTAAAGTTACTATCAGGGCAAGTTGTTCTGTGTTGAAAAGGGTTAAAGTTACTATCAGGGCAAGTTGTTCTGTGTGAAAGGTTTACAAGTTACTATCAGGGCAAGTTGTTCTGTGTTGAAAGAGTTTTTTTGTAAAGTTACTATCAGGGCAAGTTGTTCTGTGTTGAAAGGGTTAAAGTTACTATCAGGGCAAGTTGAAAGGTTATATAGGAAGGAAAACTGCCCAGGAAACCCATAAATAATACAGCAGATTCTCTGACAATATGGGAATGGTTTACTCAGGTCAGTTACAGAGATAAGGAAGGCAATGCCACAGTACAGGGCAAAGGTGCAAACACCAGCAGTGCAAGTGTTGGGCTAGATACACACTAGCGAGCGGACAAATGTCGTCGGTCGCGGCAAATTCGGCAGCGGCTGAGAATGTGTACAATAGAACGAGCGTTTTCATAGGGAACCGCACGATCGCTCGTAATTTTCCGACACGTCTGATCATTTATTCGTCCAATCCGATTGTGCCGTTAATCGGTTGATCGGACGAAAATATCACGTGGTGTATCCCAGCCTAAGGCACAGGAATCGCGCACAAAATCGCGAGCGTTATCGCACACATTGTGGTGCGCTTTTCTGTGCGTTTTGTCGTTTGGGTTTTGCGCAGTGCGTTTTAGCCATTTGCATTAGAAACGCTGCGTTAACGCACAAAATGAGTGAACGCCATGCGAAGCATAAAGTATATTACGGTATATTGATTCTCCCTATATAAAGTATATATACGGTATATGATTCCTATATACAGTATATAACGGTATATTGATCCCCTATATAAAGTATAATACGAGTTATAGTGATCGCTATATATATTATTAGAATTGATATCCTATATATATACGGATATGATCTCCCCATATAAAGTATATATACTGTATATTGATCTCCCTATATAAAGTATACATACGGTATATTGATCTCCCTATATAAAGTATGTATACGGTATATAGATCTCCTTATATAAAGTATATATACGGTATATAGATCTCCCTATATAAAGTATACATACGGTATATTGATCTCCCTATATAAAGTATACATACGGTATATTGATCTCCCTGTATAAAGTTATTACGGTCTATTGATCCGATTATAAACGTTATTATGGAGTTTGAGACCTATGGTATATGACTCTCCCTCTAAATAGTATAATAGGTAATATAGATCTCCCATATGATATTTTAACCAGAAAATACTCAGATCCTTCCCTACAGGTAATCCCCCATATGAGGTATAGTCTCACAAGTATAATCAAGGAGAGACCAGTATATTGATATACACAGATCACTATACAAGTTATAGACGGTATATCGTCCCCCCAATAACAAGTCTAAATAAACGGTATATAGATCCTCCCACAATAAGTATATATACAGTATATTGATATCACTATATAAGTATATATACGGTATATTTGATCTCCACTATATAAAGTATATTATCGTATATTGATCTCCCTATATAAAGTATAAATATGGTATAGAGATCTCCCATATAAAGTTAAAATACGGTATAGATCTCCCTTAAAGTATATATAGGTATATTGTATCACATAATAAGTATATAATACGCGTATATTATTCCCAGAGAACTTAGATCACTATAAAGCTCTTATATATAGTTAGATACCGGTTAAGTATAAAGATCTCCCAATAAAGTATAAATACGGTATTATAGATCTCCCCATATAAAAGTATATATACAGTTATTGATTCCCAAAAGTATATATACGGTAATTGATCTCTATATAAAGTATAATAGTATAATGATTCTCACTATATACGAGTTAAATACGGTAATCTCTCCCTTATAGAAGTATATATACGGTAATATTGATCTCCGACTAAAGCTTATATGTTATATAGATCTCCCGTATCTAACGTATATCTACGGTCTAATTGATTCCCTATATAAGAGATATATAGTGTATATATGATTGTTTATGATCCATCTCCCTATTAATATATATCGGTATATAGATCTCCCTATAAAGTATATTATGGTATATATCTCCCTATATAAGATAATATAGGATATATACTTTTTATCGATGGTTAGATCTCCCAAGAACTTATTAAGGTATATGATTCCCTTATATTAGAGATATATACGGTATATTGATCTCCCTATATAAAGTATATATATGTTATATAGATCTCCCTATATAAAGTATATATACGGTATATTGATCTCCCTATATAAAGTATATATATGGTATATTGATCTCCCTATATAAAGTATAAATACGGTATATAGATCTCCCTGTATAAAGTATTTAATACGGTATATAGATCTCCCCATATAAAGTATATATATGGTATATTGATATCCCTATATAAAGTATATATATGGTATAATTGATCTCCCTATATAAAGTATATATACGGTATATAGATCTCCCCATATAAAGTATATATATATGGTATATTGATCTCCCTATATAAAGTATATATACGGTATATAGATCTCCCCATCATAAAGAAATATCGGTATATTGATATCCCTATATAAGTTATAATATATTGATATTCCCTATATAAGTATATATACGGTAAAATCTCCCCATATAAATATATATACGTATATTGATCTCAATAAGTCTATACGGTATATAGAATTCCTAAGTAGATATTAGTATATTGATCTCCCTATATACAGTATATATACGGTATATTGATCCCCTATATACAGTATATATACGGTATATTGATCTCCCCATATAAGTATATATACGGTATATAGATCTCCCCATATAAAGTATATATATGGTATATTGATCTCCCTATATAAAGTATATATACGGTATATAGATCTCCCCATATAAAGTATATATATGTATATGATCTCCTATATAAGATATAACGGTATATAGATATCTCCCTATAAAGTATATATATGGTATATTGATATCCCTATATAAGTATATATATGGTATATGAATCTCCCTAGTATAAGTATAAACGGTATATATGATCTCCCATATAAAGTATATATTACAGTATATTGATCTCCCTATATAAAGTAATATACGGTATATCGATCTCCCCATATAAGTATATATACGGTATATTGATCTCCCTATACGTATATATACGGTATATTGATCTCCCTATATACAGTATATAACGGCTATATTGATCTCCCATATAAAGTTATATATACGTATTGATCTCCCTATATACAGTATATATACGGTATATTGATATCCCTATATACCAGTATATATATAGTATATTGATCTCCTATATACAGATATATATAGGTATATTGATCTCCTCTATACAGTAATATATATAGTATATTGATCTCCCTATACAGTAATACGGTATATGATCTCCCTATATACAGTATATTACGGTATATTGATCTCCCTATATAAAGTATATATACGGTTATATTGATCTCCCTATATACAGTATATATACGTATATGATCTCCCTATATATACGATGATTATACGTCTATAACGCTATATTGATATCCGATATACGTTATATACGTATTTGATCTCCCCATCATAAAGTATATATACGGTACTTGTTCACCCTACAGTATTCGTATATTGATCTCCCTATAACAGTATATATACGGTATATTGATCTCCTATATAAGTATATATACGGATATTGTCTCCCTATATACAGTATATATACGGTTGATATTGATCTTCTATATAAGTATATATATAGGTATAATTGATTCTCCTAATACAGTATATATACGGTATATTGATCTCCCTATATACAGTATAATATATAGTAATTGATCTCCCTATATACAGTATATGTACGTGTATATTGATCTCCTCTATTAAGTAATATACGGTATAGATCCCTATATACAGTATATATACGTATATTGATCTCCCTATATAAGTATATATACGGTATATTGATTCCCTATATACAGTAATATACGGTATTGATTTCCATATCAAAGTATTATTATAGTAATTGATCTCCCTATATAAGTATATATACTGAGTATATTGATCTCCCTATATACAGTATATTTATATATATTGATCTCCCCCTATATACGTAAGTATACGGGATATTGATCTCCCTATAAGTATTATCGGTATATATGATCTCCCTATATAAGTAATACGTATATTGATCTCCCTATATAGAGTATATATACGTATATTGATCTCCCTATAGTAGTATATATACGGTATATGATCTCCCTAATAAAGTATATATACGGTATATTGATCTCCCTATACAGTATATATACGGGATATTGATCTCCCTATATACAGTATATATAGTATATTGATCCCTATATACAGTTATATATACGGTAATTGATCTCCCTATATAGAGTATATACGGTATATTGATCTCCCTATATACAGTATATATATAGTATATTGATCTCCCTATATACAGTATATAACGGTAATTGATTCTCCCTATTAAAGTATATATTACGGATATTGATCTCCTATATAAAGTATATATGGTATATTGATTCTCCTATATACAGTATATATATAGTATATTGATCTCCCTATCTACAGTATAATATACGGTATATTGATCTCCCGATTCTACAGTATATATACGTATATGATCTCCCTATAACAGTATATATTTATAGTAATGATCTCTCCTATATCAGTATTATATACGGTATATTGATCTCTAATATACAGTATATATACGGTATATTGATCTCCCTATATACAGTATATATATTAGTATATTGATCTCCCTATATACAGTATATTATTACGGTATTATTGATCTCCCATATATCCAGTATATATATAGTATATTGATCTCCCTATATACAAGTATATATACGGTTATATTGATCTCCCTATATACAGATATATATATAGTATTGATCTCCCTATATACAGTATATATACGGTATATTGATCTCCCATAGTACAGTATATATACGGTATATTGATCTCCCTATATACAGTATATATATAGTATATTGATCTCCCTATATACAGTATATATAGTATATTGATCTCCCTATATAAAGTAGATATACGGATATGATATCCCTATATACAGTATAATATAGTTATTGATCTCCCATATACAGTATATATAGGTATATTGATTCTCCTATATACAGTATATGATAGTATATTTGATCTCCCTAGATACAGTATATATACGGTATATTGATCTCCCTATATACAGTATATATACGGTATATTGATCTCCCTATATACAGTATATATATAGTATATTGATCTCCCTATATACAGTATATATATGGTATATTGATCTCCCTATATACAGTATATATATAGTATATTGATCTCCCTATATACAGTATATATACGGTATATTGATCTCCCTATATACAGTATATATATAGTTTGTGACTGCCACTAATGCGTGTACCTACTTTACTCTGGGCAAGCGGAGATCCTCCTGTTTCTCTCCTTTCTCTCCTACACGACTTACTCAGGGCTCCAGCTTATTTCCACTACCAAACGTCTGGTCCACAGATTGTGTGCCGTTCTGACGAAGTCTCGTGCTATTCCTGTCACTAGGGCCTTCCCATGGACGATGATGGACCTGGATTTTTAGAACTGTTGTGAACTTTTGGCAAAAGATAAAACATCAGAGTGACAGAGTTTCCCATCCCAGAAGGAGAAATAACAATGTGTTTTCTTGCTTCAAACTCTTCCTGTAGCTCTCTGTGGGATCCGATACAAGCGCCTTATAATTATCCTTATTTAGTACTTCCCTGGTATATAGATTCCCTTACCTTTCGCTAGTCTACAGAGCTCACTCAAAGCCGGATTGGTTTCCTCCAGAAAGGACTAGATGGGTTCCACCTAGGGATGTATTGGTTGGTTTGGCTAAAACATCTGCTCATGTGTCCCCAGCCTAACAGACCAATGGACGTGAGGTCCCTACCATTCCGCAGATCCCAAGGGGTGAACGGGAAAGGAAAGTCAGTTTTCTCTCCAGGCCACCATTAGTGGAATTTCTTTCTGAACTGAGATTTCCTCCCAAGGTTCTGACTGGAAACATCTGTCTGGTCTGGAGAGAAATCTTGGCACGTTTGTCTGTCTTGGTGAGTAACCGCCCCTCCCCTATGTACGTGGGAGAGTAAATAGAACCAAGATAAGTGGCTGATAGGGACCAGCTTAGGGGCCATTGGTGATTAAAGGGACTCCGGCAGGAAGGGATCAACTCCCAGTTACTAAAGCCATTAAAGGGGAGGTTAACATTGACAGTAACTGTATCTCCCAAAAAATACTTCCTGTGACTTAACTGAGAAGGAAATGTGAGTGAAAGGACAGTAGAGTTTGGTAAGGGGATCGTATCTCTTTCCCTTTAAACGCCAACACATAAAAGCATCACGGTGAAAGGCCGGTCAGTATTTACATTAGTATTTTATAAGCCAGCGGTTCTGGACACATGCATTAGCTAAGGGACATAAAGGAGTATTTTGCATATCACCGCCCCTTACTCTGGGGAAAATGGGAGTAAGAAATTACTTCTTGTTTCTTAGGTTTTGTGGGCAGTGCTATTCATATAGCATGAGACTGCAAGATGCCTTCTGTTATAAGAAGGTGTTTTCAATGCTTTTATGCTCAGTGAAGGGCTTTTTGCTCCTTTTGGCCCCTCTCTCCCTAGGCTTTCTAGTTGCATTTTCTACCATTAGACCTATGACACAGGCTGGATCAGTTTCAGTGTTGCCATACTGCATGGATTTAATAGAACTCGTACTTAGCCCTGCAACATGAAGATTTCATATGTTTTACCACTTAAAAGGAACATTCAGGAGCATTACTAGACCTTTTGGTACCTGAAACCCACCGTCAATTTTCTTTGCCCTCTAGTTCAACCTAACACAGCCTGGTAAATATCAAATGCCCACACAGACTGTTCAATATCAGATGCTCACACAGCCTGGTAAGTATCAGATGCCCACACAGACTGGTAAATATTAGATGCCCACACAGACTGTTCAATATTAGATGCCCACACAGACTGTTCAATATTAGATGCCCACCACAGACTGGTAAATATCAGATGCTCACACAGCCTGGTAAGTATCAGATGCCCACACAGACTGGTAAATATTAGATGCCCACCACAGACTGGTAAATATCATATGTGCCCACACAAACTGGTCAATATAAATGTACATGCCCACAAAGACCGGTCAATAAAAGTTGACCACCACAGACTGGTAAATATCAGATATCAGATACCCACGCAAACTGGTAAATATCAGATGCCCTCCAAAGACTAGTAAATATTAGATGCCCACACAGACTGGTTAATATTAATCCCCACACAGACTGGTTAATATCAGATGCCCATACAGACTGGTCAATATTAGAATATGGTAATATGTCCCATGGAAATGAATTCAGCACTGCAGATATTTTGCTGCCAATAATTGCCCATGTAAATTGCCCATGTAAAACCAACTTGGTGAAAATGTATGCCAATCAATTTGTTTTGTCCAATTTTTCAAGATCTCTTGCATTTAAGCGTGCTATTTTACTGTTTTCCGTTATGGAAATTCAAGCATTTACGCACCAAAAATGGTGAATGCATGCATTACCAAAACGCGAACGGACGCCCAATCGCATGTGCATCGGAAATTCCAATTTCCATTTTAGCGAAAATCGTGGGCTCAATCACGAGCGCAAAATGTGGGCGCAAACGCTAGTGTGGCCTAGCCCTGAGTATTGAGCTTTGCCAATGGAGAAAAAATCGCTTTCTGGAAAAGTATTTTTCTGATCGGACCATTCAGGTAAGTGACTGCTTGCTAGACCAGTGAGGTAAGTGACTGCATGGTAGACCAGTAAGGTGGTAGACCAGTGAGATAAGTGACTGCTTGGTAGACCAGTAAGGTAAGTGACTGTGTGGTAGACCAGTGAGGTAAGTGACTGCTTGGTAGACCAGTGAGTAAAGTGTACTGCAACTTTAGAGCAGTGAGGTACGTACGGGCGGTAACCAGATAGGTAAGTGACTGCGTGGTAACCAGTGAGGTAAGTGACTATGCGGTAAACCAGTGAGGTAAGTGACTGCATGGTAAACCAGTGAGGTAAGTGACAGGGCGGTAGACCAGTGAGGTAAGTGACAAGGCGGTAGACCTGAGGTAAGTGACAAGGCGGTAGACAGTGAGGTAAGTGACTGCTTGGTAGACCAGTGAGGTAAGTGACAGGGCGTTAGACCAGTGAGGTAAGTGACTGCAAGGTAGACCAGTGAGGTAAGTGACTTCCCTTATTACCCCCCACCACACTTGTCTATGAGTAGTTATGGGGTAAGGTTGGGTACACTATGCATCATTTTTGGTTCCAACCAATCATTTGCCGCTTGGGAGGGTCACAGCTGAGACGAATCACTGTCAGTCGCCGTGACTGAACGTAGGGTCCATAGGAGACTGCACAGTAGGTGGTGATTTACCAATTTACCAAAACTAGTGTAAAAAACACGTGTCCATTATTTTGCAGTCAGAAGACCAATTATTCCCATTCTAAAAAAAGTTTCCACGATGAATTAATAGTGGGTTTAAATTTTTCAGCTTTGGACCCTGGTTTATCCAAGTTGAAATATAAACACGTCCATATTCCACAAATCCATTGAATTTAATCCTAGTTCAATCATAGTGTCCCATTATAAGCAGCGTTATTGTTACCTTTAATATGGTTCCAATTCAAATAGGAAATCAGATTTCCCACAAAGACTGGAAAATGATCCAATAAATCAGCCAAGGTTACAAGAAAGAGTCCCATAGGCAGCAGTAAGGAGGAATACACAGAATGTATAGACCATAGTGTATCAATCCGTACTAACTCATGGTGCAATGAATCAAAGTTATCTCCACGCTGGGTTTTTTACTTACTTACATCCACACCGAGTAACAATGTTACAATGTATCAATGTTCCATCCACTCCGAGTAACAATGTTACAATGTATCAATGTTCCATCCACTCCGAGTAACAATGTTATAATGTATCAATGTTCCATCCACTCCGAGTAACAATGTTACAATGTATCAATGTTCCATCCACACCGAGTAGCAATGTTATAATGTATCAATGTTCCATCCACTCCGAGTAACAATGTTACAATGTATCAATGTTCCACCCACTCCGAGTAACAATGTTACAATGTATCAATGTTCCATCCACACCGAGTAACAATGTTATAATGTATCAATGTTCCATCCACTCCGATTAACAATGTTATAATGTATCAATGTTCCATCCACTCCGAGTAACAATGTTACAATGTATCAATGTTCCATCCACACCGAGTAACAATGTTACAATGTATCAATGTTCCATCCACTCCGAGTAACGGTGTTACAATGTATCAATATTCCATCCACTCCGAGTAACAATGTTACAATGTATCAATGTTCCATCCACTCCGAGCAACAATGTTATAATGTATCAATGTTCCATCCACCCCGAGTAACAATGTTACAATGTATCAATGTTCTATCCACTCCGAGTAACAATGTTACAATGTATCAATGTTCTATCCACTCCGAGTAACAATGTTATAATGTATCAATGTTCCATCCACTCCGAGTAACAATGTTACAATGTATCAATGTTCCATCCACACCGAGTAGCAATGTTATAATGTATCAATGTTCCATCACTCTCCGAGTAACAATGTTACAATGTATCAATGTTCCACCCACCCGAGTAACAATGTTACAATTTATCAATGTTCCATCCCACACCGAGTAACAATGTTATAATGTATCAATGTTCCATCCACTCCGATTAACAATGTTATAATGTATCAATGTTCCATCCACTCCGAGTAACAATGTTACAATGTATCAATGTTCCATCCAACACCGAGTAACGATGTTATAATGTATCAATGTTACATCCACACCGAGTAACATGTTACAATGTATCAATGTTCCATCCACACCGAGTAACGATGTTATAATGTATCAATGTTACATCCACACCGAGTAACAATGTTTATAATGTATCAATGTTCCATCCACTCCGAGTAACAATGTTATAATGTATCAATGTTCCATCCACTCCGAGTAACAATGTTACAATGTATCAATGTTCCATCCACTCCGAGTAACAATATTACAATGTATCAATGTTCCTCCACTCCGAGTAACAATATTACAATGTATCAATGTTCCATCCACTCCGATTAACAATATTACAATGTATCAATGTTCCATCCACTCCCGATTAACAATATTACAATGTATCAATGTTCCATCCACTCCGAGTAACAATGTTACAATGTATCAATGTTCCATCCACTCCGATTAACAATATTACAATGTATCAATGTTCCATCCACTCCGAGAAACAATGTTACAATGTATCAATGTTCCATCCACTCCGATTAACAATATTACAATGTATCAATGTTCCATCCACTCCGATAACAATATTACAATGTATCAATGTTCCATCCACTCCGATTAACAATATTACAATGTATCAATGTTCCATCCACTCCGATTAACAATGTTACAATGTATCATGTTCCATCCACCCCGAGTACAATGTTTACAATGTATCAATGTTCCCATCCACTCCGAGTAACAATATTACAATGTATCAATGTTCCATCCACTCCGATACAATTCCAATGTCAACATGTTCCACCCACTCCGATACCAATGTACAATGTATCAATGTTCCATCCACTCCGAGTAACAATGTTAAATGTATCAATGTTCCATCCACTCCGATTACAATATTACAATGTATCAATGTTCCATCCACTCCGATTAACATATTACAATGTATCAATGTTCCATCCACTCCGATAACAATATTACAATGTATCAATGTTCCCTCCACTCCGAGTTAACAATATCACAATGTATCAATGTTCCATCCACTCCAGTAACAATATCACATGTATCAATGTTCCATCCACTCCGAGTAACAATATTACAATGTATCAATGTTCCATCCACTCCGAGTAACAATATCACAATGTATCAATGTTCCATCCACTCCGAGTAACAATATCACAATGTATCAATGTTCCATCCACTCCGAGTAACAATATTACAATGTATCAATGTTCCATCCACTCCGAGTAACAATATTACAATGTATCAATGTTCCATCCCTCCGATAACAATATTACATGTATGAATGTTCCTCCACTCGAGTAACAATATCAATGTATCAATGTTCCATCCACTCCGATAACAATATTACAATGTATCAATGTTCCTCCACTCCGAGTAACAATATTACATTTATCAATGTTCCATCCACTCCGAGTAACAATATTACAATGTATCAATGTTCCATCCACTCCGGGTAACAATATTACAATGTATCAATGTT
The DNA here is from genome assembly GCA_019447015.1 of Hymenochirus boettgeri. Taxonomy (NCBI): domain Eukaryota; kingdom Metazoa; phylum Chordata; class Amphibia; order Anura; family Pipidae; genus Hymenochirus; species Hymenochirus boettgeri. The sequence continues at coordinate 3,406 of JAACNH010005128.1, read as the reverse complement.
CCATCCACTCTGAGTAACAATATTACAATGTATCAATGTTCCATCCACTCTGAGTAACAATGTTACAATGTATCAATGTTCCATCCACTCCGATTAACAATATTACAATGTATCAATGTGGGGTCCACTCAGTGAGGAGTTTTAGTCCTTCTCCCAACCGACCAGCCTGCATATTTACACTCTGTGCCTGGTCCTTATGCTCTACTACTTCCCTCCACCATCCCCCACACTCTGTGTTTCCCTGTCTGACTCACTCCCCCTCCCAATCGGTTCTTCCTGCCCCCACCCTGTCTGTCCCCACCACATCCAACTTAAGTCCCACCCACCCCACTGTGACTGGCCCTTCACCCAAGGGATCTGTTGGATTTGGATCTGAGTGTGTTGTGTGTGTGTGTGTGTGAGAGAGAGAGAGATCTCACTCCAGAGGGTTCCTACAGTCTCTATCCCGGGCCCCTGTGTACCACTGGTTCCTCTGTAATGACATTGAATGGGAGGGATTGGACATTGATGGAGTTTCCACAAAATGAAAGTAAGAAAAATAAAGTTTCCATGACCAAATCCCTCTGATCTGCATCAATGTGAATCAATGTGGGGAATGACCGACCAATCAGGATGCCAGGGGATCTGGGGCTAATAATCACCCAGTCAGAGAGAATATGAAAGGGAAATCCCACATGGTCCCTCTAGGGGCGAAGCCCTAGGGTAAAGCTTTATACCACACCTGTTGACCCCGGGCCTGACCTGCGCTCATTTCGCAGACTGGGCATTGCGACGGGCAAATTGGTAAACGTCCATTTTTTGCTGACAGAGCGCCCACCCACGGCACGATTGTTGGCCGAAACTAGCGCTCAGAAACATTTCGGGTCGAGGATTGACCCCCGCGATCACACGCAGGGACACTTTTAGGCATAGGCCACCTAGGTAAAGAGCAAGGGCCCCTATGTTAAACCAGGGCCCCCAGTGTTCCCCCTACATCTCCCTGTCAGCTTTTACTTGCTGTGTTAGATCTGCTCTCCTTGTTCTGTAATTTGTAACATTGTATCTAGTACGGAGCCTGAACTTGGATACGATGTTACAAATGAACTGAATGTGTTAGATCTGCTCTCCTTGTTCTGCTGTAATCTGTAACATTGTATCTAGTACGGAGCCTGAACTTGGATCAGATCTGCTCTCCTTGTTCTGCTGTAATTTGTAACATTGTATCTAGTACGGAGCCTGAACTTGGATACAATGTTACAAATGAACTGAATGTGTTAGATCTGCTCTCCTTGTTCTGTAATTTGTAACATTGTATCTAGTACGGAGCCTGAACTTGGATACAATGTTACAGATGAACCGAATGCGTTAGATCTGCTCTCCTTGTTCTGCTGTAATTTGTAACATTGTATCTAGTACGGAGCCTGAACTTGGATACGATGTTACAAATGAACTGAATGTGTTAGATCTGCTCTCCTTGTTCTGCTGTAATTTGTAACATTGTATCTAGTACGGAGCCTGAACTTGGATACAATGTTACAAATGAACTGAATGTGTACGATCTGTTCTCCTTGTTCTGCTGTAATTTGTAACATTCAATACTCTGGGAAAGTGCTGGCACTGAAGGGTTAATGGCAATACCCTGGGAAAGTGCTGGCACAGAAGGGTATATGGCAATACTCTGGGAAAGTGCTGGCACTGAAAGTGTTAATGTTAATATCCTGGGAAAGTGCTGGCACTGAAAGTGTTAATTTTAATACCCTGGGAAAGTGCTGGCACTGAAGGGTTAATGGCAATACTCTGGGAAAGTGCTGGCACTGAAAGTGTTAATGTTAATACCCTGGGAAAGTGCTGGCACTGAAGGGTTAATGGCAATACTCTGGGAAAGTGCTGGCAGTGAAGGGTTAATGGTAATACTCTGGGAAAGGGCTGGCAGTGAAGGGTTAATGGTAATACTCTGGGAAAGTGCTGGCACTGAAAGTTAATACACTGGGAAAGTGCTGACACTGAAGGGTTAATGTCAATACTCTGTGAAAGTGCTGGCAGTGAAGGGTTAATGGTAATACTCTGGGAAAGCGCTGGCACTGAAGGGTTAATGGCAATACTCTGGGAAAGTGCTGGCACTGAAAGTGTTAATGTTAATACTCTGGGAAAGTGCTGACACTGAAGAGTTAATGGCAATACTCTGGGAAAGTGCTGGCACAGAAGGGTTAATGGCAATACTCTGAGAAA
>JAACNH010005127.1:0-21418 GCA_019447015.1 Hymenochirus boettgeri | reverse complement strand
CAGTGGAGGAGGAGTGATTGTTTGATTTGCCCATTCTCTATATGTGTCCCATTGGAGGAGGAGTGATTGATATGGTTGGTCCATTCTCTATATGTCCCAGTGGAGGAGGAGTGATTGTTATATTGGTCAATTCTCTATATGTTCCAGTGGGAGGAGGATGGTTGTTTATGATTGGTCCATTCTCTATGTGTGTATGTCCCAGTTGGAGGAGGGGTGATTGTTATGATTGGTTAATTCTCTATATATGCCCCAGTGGGAGGAGGAGTTATTGTTATGATTGGCCCATTCTTTATATGTGTCCCAGTGGAGGAGGAGTGATTTGTTATGATTGGTCCATTCTCTATGTTGTTCCAAGTGTGAGGAGGGGTGACCGTTATGATTGGTCTATTCTCTATATGTGTCCCAGTTGGAGGAGGAATTGTTTTTATGACTGGTCCTTCTCTGTGTTGCCCCAGTGGAGGAGGAGTGATTGTTATGCATTCTCTATCTGTGTCCCAGTGGGAGGAGTAATTGTTATGGTTGGTCCATTCTCTGTGTGTGTCCCAGTGGGAGGAGGAGTGATTGTTATGATTGGTCCATTCTCTATATGTTTCCCAGTGGGAGGATTGGTTGTTATGATTGGTCCATTATCTATATGTGCCCCAGTGGGAGGAGGAGTGATTGTTATAACTGGTCCATTCTCTATAGTGTCCCACTGGAAGGAGTGATTGTTATGATTGGTCATTGTCTGTGTGTGTCCCAGTGGGAGGAGGAATGATTGTTATGATTGGCCCATTCTTTATATGTGTCCCAGTGGGAGGAGGAGTGATTGTTATGATTGGTCCATTCTCTATATGTGTCCCAGTGGGAGGAGGAGTGATTGTTATGATTGGCCCATACTCTATATGTGTCCCAGTGGGAGTAGGAGTGATTGCTATGATTGGTCCAATCTCTATGTGTGTCCTGGTGGGAGGAGGAGTGATTGTTATGATTGGTCCATTCTCTATATGTGTGTGTCCCAGTTGGAGGAGGGTGATTGTTATGATTGGTTAATTCTCTATATTGTCCAGTGGGAGGAGGAGTTATTGTTATGATTGGTCCATTCTCTATATGTGTCCCAGTGGGAGGAGGATGATTGTTTGATTGGTCCATTCTATATAGTCCCAGTGGGGGAGGAGTGATTGTTTGATTGTCCATTATCTATATGTGTCCCAGTGGAGGAGGAGTGATGTTATGATTTGCCCATTCTCTATATGTGTCCCAGTGGAGGAGGAGTTATTGATATGATTGGTCCATTCTCTATATGTGTGTCCCAGTAGGAGGAGGAGTGATTGTTATGATTGGCCCATACTCTATATGTGTCCCAGTGGGAGGAGGGTGATTGTTATGATTGGCCCATTCTCTATAGGTGTGTGTCCCAGTTGGAGGAGGGGTGATTGTTATGATTGGTTAATTCTCTATATTGTCCCAGTGGAGGAGGAGTTATTGTTATGATTGGTCCATTCTCTATATGTGTCCCAGTGGGAGGAGGAGTGATTGTTATGATGGTCCATTCTCTATGTGTGTCCCAGTGGGAAGGAGTGAGTGTTGATTTGCCCATTCTCATATGTGTCCCAGTGGAGGAGGAGTGATTGAATGTTGGTCCATTCTCTATATGTGTCCCAGTAGGAGAGGAGTGATTGTTATGATTGGCCCATACTCTATATGTGTCCCAGTGGGAGGAGGAGTGATTGCTATGATTGGTCCATTCTCTATGTTTGTCCCGGGTAGGAGGAGTGATGTTTATGATTGGTCATTCTCTATATGTGTCCCAGTGGGAGGAGTGATTGTTATGATTGGTCCATTCTCTATATGTGTCCCAGTGGGAGGAGTGATTGTTATGATTGGTCCATTCTCTATAAGTGTGTGTCCCAGTTGGAGGAGGGGTGAATGTTATGATTGGTTAATTCTCTATATATGTCCCAGTGGGAGGAGGAGTGATTGTTATCATTGGCCCATTCTCTATATGTGTCCCAGTGGGAGGAGGAGTGATTGTTATGATTGGTCAATTCTCTATATATGTCCCAGTGGGAGGAGTGATTGTTATGATTGGTCCATTCTCTATATGTGTGTGCCAGTGGTAGAAGGAGTGATTGTTATGATGGTACATTCTCTATATTTGTCCCAGTGGGAGGAGGAGTGATTGTTATGATTGGTCCATTCTCTATATGTGTCCAAGTGGGAGAACCTCTACAGATCTGGGACTGTCCAGTATTAACATAAAAAAAATATTTACCTGTCGCTATAATTATACTTTCCTTTGGCTTGTTCGGGAATTCCTTACTAAGTGCTGTGTGCATATTGTCAATCGCATAGGACATCATGTCACAGCAATGTATACCCGGGGGGTTAAGGAGAGATAGTAACATAGGGAATTTGTAATACGCTCGTTCCCAGTGCAGTTATGAGGTGAAAATAGATAGCTATAGAATTCATTCTTGTAATGGTCTTTGGAAAAACAATTAAAGTGCAATAACCAATATCTTCAAGTATCTTATTCGGATAGTTTAATGGGTGTAATTCTCTAAAAACCAATACTTGCAGAATTTTTATCAGGGTAAGTGGAGCAATAAACAAACAACCATTAATATATTTGCTGAGTAAAGTAAAATATGGAAATTACCCCCCAACCAGATGAGATAATCAGGGTCTTTTCTGAAGCTCGGTTAATCGATCTAATTTAACAAAATACCTTATAGACATTGTCCCGCAAATAACATTACTCCTGTAGAAGAATTTTGGATTATCATTTTGTCTCGTGTGGTCATGTCCTTGATCAATTGTAGCTTTATCTATGTTTACTGTAACTCAACACATATTCCATTGAAAGAAAGAATTAGGACTAGTTTTCAAGTTCATAAGCACCAATAAGATCATCAGATGTATAATTCCAACCCAGGTCCAGCCAAAATGTTTCAGTAATTCTACTATTGTATAGTATTGTAAACATTATTTTGTACAGTCCGAAAAAAATGGGAAGGACCTTCTGTCTGTCAGTGAAAATCTGTGGCACCGTAACTGATCTGTAGTGAAAGAATAAAAAGTTGAGGTTGAAAACTATGAAGAATATTTTTTCTACTTAAGAGAACTTACAGGAGAACCAAACAAAAATATGAAGCAGTACCAAGGGCGAGGATAAAAATGCTAGGTCCTCACCCCTAGGGCACAGCTGGCTCTTTAAAAACTTGCCTTCTACATGCCCTTGTTTTAATTCTAGTTTGACCTCACCTTTCTCATGCAAGCTTTTCAACCATGGTAGGACACTCTGTACAAAAAGTGTATTCCCCCATTGAAAGAACAATCAAATAGCATCAGGGGGCCGGAGAAAAGGTAAGGTACCAAGAAATTTTCTTAGAACAATCTGTACCTCAAGAGGTAAGGACTTTGTTCTGTAGTTTGCCTTTGTTTGTTTTCAGTGCAATACAGGACATTTTATTTCACAAACCTAGTAGAAGAACTAAAAGTATTGACTTCACAAACCTGTGATACATTTATTTTAATTAAAGGGTATCTTTATGTAAAAAAATCAAATTTTCAAAAATGTTTCCTTTAGATACAACAAGATCCCTTTGTTCCAAAACTTTTTTTGGATTGATTTTTATATCAAGCTGTAGATTCTGAAAATCATCATTTGAAATCACAGCATTTACAGGGAGAGAACTGTCACTCCAGAAGCAGAAATAATATGTTCCCTACCCCTGACCTCTTACTAGGATCTTTTGCTGCCTGCCAGACTCTTTCTGCAACATTTAAGAGAATCAGCAGAGAAAATAAACAAGGAGGGAGGAAGGGGGTGATGTGTAAGCAGAGCAGTGTCCATGGTGAGACTTTGCAGACACAACAAGAAGGCAGAGTAAGGGAGGGGGGGGGGGGGAATTAGGAGCACTCACTAAACTTAATAATTTATGACAAACCAAGCACAGATAAATATGTGAGTACCACCATTTAACTTCTCTCAAATTGTAGTTTCAGAAAATATTAAGTTGTTTGAGTGGTGTAGTGACCTTTTAAGGGATTAGCCCCACTATATCCCACTTTATGCACTTTTTTTTTTCCGGTCGCACTCGATTCGCAAGTCATGGACATTGCCGTAACTTGGTAATCATGGTGATGTCCCCACTGTCTTTGCTGTGATTCGTTTTGACAATGCATGTGGTCACCACATAGTGCCACATGCATTGTCATTTAAAATTATAAAAAAGAAAATTGGAAGCTAAACTAAATTGCACATCCTACAACTTCAAAAATTTTAATGCTTAGCAGCATATATACAGGGCTATGTGGGTCTGCCTTTAGAGTTTGTCAAATTTTTATGGACCTTTGGGAGATGAAAAAAAATCTGGGTGATTGGGTGGTCACAAACAAAGCATTTATCTTTCTCAGTCAAAACTCCTGCTTTGATGATCTACAGTATCAGTTTATCCAAGTTCTTGTTGGATCACAAGGGAGTTGTGGGGAAGTATTAGGGTATTAGTTCAATATATGCAATAAAATGCACCATAGTTTTGAGTGGATCATGTTTATACTAGAGTAGCTGGCATATCTACTCACTAACAATTTCTTTAAGTATGACAATCTGTTCTACGTGCAGCTTAATTTGCCCCCACATACGCCAACCTGTTTATGGGATGGTGAGAGGAATGTCTTCTCTACCACCATCCCTATTTCTCAGGGTTCTCTAGTCCAGTCATTATGTTAAAAGGTACATAGATGGCCTCATATGGGTCTGGAAAGGATCTCAGATTTAACGACTGGATGGGGTTTATTAACAATATCATATAATTTGGCATTCACATATAATTTTGGAGGAGACTCTATTGTTATTTAGATCTTAGGGAGTATTATAGGTGTTTTATATACAGAAGAAAAACCAGAAGCCTGTAATACCATCCAGTCATCCGCGCCACACTATTGAGGCTATCCCTTATGGTCAATACTTGCACTTAAAAGAGGAATTGCTCTACTGAAGCGTCCTTTAAGGAAGCCTCAGAACAGATGACTTAAATTTTTACAAAGAGGGTATAAATCTGTTTCCCTTAAAAAAAACCTTAACAAAGCTAAAAGACAAAATAGACTTACCATGCTACAGAATACCAATGCCTTTAAAAATCACAACAAGAAAGGATCTTCCAAAGGTATTTATTTTTCTACCCAATATAGCCCTCAGTTTTCATTAAATAGTATAAATAATTAAACGGCATCTGCCCATTCTTTAACAAGATGATTATCTTAAACAGGTTTTAGTGTAGGATGTAATACATTCCTAGAAAAGCGACGTCTTTAGGAGACTTATGTCTCCCAGTATGGTTAATTCGATAAGTTAAGCAATAGCATTTGATTAAAGTTTAAAGGGACTTATCTGTGCAGTGCCAAACGTTATAAGACTTGTAGGCACATAAAAAAGGTGAAACATGTGTCAGCTCTTTCACTTATAAAAGTTTTCCTCTCAAATTTACACTAATTTCCACACCGACTTTGTGGTGTATGTGATCTCCTGTACGAATGTCAGATCCAATACGTAGGATCAGGTCACTTAGTCTCAATTTAGAGAACATCTCAGAGACATATTCACCCATAGTGCACATAGTCCGTGGCCAAACACTTTTACACCTGCAATGGCAGTAATAGTAAATTTTTAATGGTATAAGCAGTCTCTGCCTCCTGTCTTCTTCCAGGAGAAGTTTACCATGCGCACTGCAGCCCTTCTCCCCCTTCGCTCTCTCTCCCGTTTTGGTCTCCTCCCCCTAGTAAAACCCTTTTAGTATGCGATAGACAATGCTTCCACAGCCCAACCGCTATAATAATTATGCCAGAAAATCCCCCGTCATTACTTACCTTACCTCTCTCCTTCGTCGTTCTGAACTGCCGGCATCCGCATCTGTGATGGCGCCTTTCAGGCAAATAGGATTAAAAGGGCCAGAGCTGCTACCAGTTTGTATTGATGCTTTGTATTATACATGAGCACAGGATTGCATATCGATATAGAGTTCTCTACAGCACGTCACAGTGCTATCGTATGAATAACAATCTTTTTAAAAAACACAATTGCCACATTTTACCCACTGTACCTCAAATTTATACTGAACTAGAATTTTCTAACCTGGGAGTATCCAACACACTGAGGATCTGGGCTATGGGGATTGTTGTGTCTGAGGTGAGATCCCCAATAAATCCAGCAATGTTTTATTTCCCACACAGGAGTAATTGGGAACGGGCTCCCTGGTACCGGATAATATCTGGAACACACTTTCACAGCAATCCGGGGATCTGCACAGGAAATCGTATATATGGTATCCCAGGGTCCGGTTAGGGAACCTGGATGGATCCTTGTTTGTTTGTTCAACAACAAAATGAAAATCCACAAGGTACTTTGAATGTTCTTGAGTTGGACTGGAAAAATAGATAAACCTTGTATAAAGCCAGACGTCCCACTACTTTTTACTATAACTATTTAATTTATTTAATTACAGTCTTTATTATATGTATAATAAAGACTGTGATTAAATAAATAAAAATATTATATATATACAAGAAGTAGGTTTATTTATATTATCAATGTGTTTCCCATCTCTGATCCCTTCCAGCTTTTGGAACATTTGTTTTTTGTTCTGCTTCACATATTTTATATTAAGCTGTACACATATTAGTTAGCTAATAATGGCCCCTTCACTATCTACCTGAGATTCCTTCTCGTTGAGCTCCACACCACTTTCAGTGGAGACAAGTAATAAGTTACTTTATATACACTTGGGGAAGTGTTTATGACTGTGGCTTTTGAGGGGAGGACATGCCCTTCATTTGTTGTATGATCTGTAACCTAGAGCATCTATCCAAAATGCCTCTTATTTCAACAAAGCTCTTTCTGAGCATCTTATCTCCTCCTGAAATAGGGATATCTATCAATTATCTTAAAGGGAACATCCACCCTTCCATTATGGCCATTGAACTATGGATATACTGTACCTGTATCCATATTTCGCTCAAAGTAGCATTAATATGTTATATCTTGCAGTGTGTATATTATCACACTCTCATACATTTCTGTCACATTTATAGATCCAATTATATCTCAAGCATGTTGGTTTCATATTTGTAATCTTATTTGCAAAGATGCTCCCAGGTTTCAGTAAAATGAAAATGGGGTTGTGGGGCTGAACTATGTGAGAAAAATTCTCAGGAGGGTGGAGATCCCTTAAAAAACCTTGCTCAGTGTGGCCAGTTTAGTCAGACTTCACTGAACTGTTTTTTAGTGGGGGGGGACTATCTTAATTCTTGCTATGGGGCCCTATGATATGTTCTGTAGCTGCTCCCCTGGAAACAAGCTTCATTAAACCAGTGAACATATGGTATATCCTTCCTTGAACAGTATCCTGGGTGAGGTACCCATTACTACAGACTGGATCCGGCCATAATATTCCTAAAAGTCTACAAATAATAGTATATAGCTTGTTTTTATACAAATAATATGTAATAACAATCAAGGATTCCTCTTCAACCTGCAACATACATCTGCATCAAATCTGCATATACCATCTAATCAGTTTACAGTACTGTCTCTAAAATATGATAACGTTAAAAAAACACACAATTATTCCTCTTTACAATCAAAACAAAATCTGCATTCTCCAATTTGCGTCAAATTCCGAGGGTAATGGCCAGAGTAAATTTGATTAGTAGTCTTCTGATTTCAAAGGGAACTACAAAAGAGACCAAATTAATTTTTGCATCCTGTAAAGCTAGGTAAACACAGTACCAATAAAGCCCTGAACCATTTATGTATGTATTTTACTTCTTATATAGCGCTACAATTCTGCAGTGCTTTACAATTATTTATTCAATTCACATCAGGCCCTGCCCCGAAGAGCTTACAATCTAATCACTTTATGTACACATACAACTAACAGATTTGCCATTTAGGCAAAGATTTGGAGGATGATGGCTCGGAAGCAGCATGTATGGCGGGCCTTTCCCTTGAGCACCCGGGGTGCTCTCCAATACAAGGAGGGAGAACTAGGGGCTAGGAAGTTGCAGGTGGTAGTGGTAGGGGACTCCATTATTAGAGGGTAGATAGGGTAATCTGTCGCCAAGACCCTACATGCCGAACAGTGTGTTGTCTGCCTGGTGCTAGGGTTCGACATGTGGTGGATCGTGTAGACAGATTATTGGGTGGGGCTGGGAGTGACCCGGCGGTCTTGGTTCACATTGGTGCCAAGACAAAGTTAGAGGTGAGGTGAGGTCCTTAAAATGATTTCCGAGAATTAGGGGCCAAGTTAAAAGCAGGACCTCCAGGGTAGTGATTTCAGAAATACTACCGCAGCCACGTGCTACGCTAGGAGACAACGGGAGCTCAGAGTATAAATGCGTGGCTAAGAGGGTGTGTGTAAGAGATGGGGTTTGGGTTTTTAGAGAACTGGGCTGATTTTTTCTGTTGGCTATAGGCTCTTTACTAGAGCCGGATTGCATCTCAATGGTGATGGTGCAGCGTGTTTGGGGGAGAAGATGGCTAGGGTTGGAGGAGATTTTAAACTAGGTATGGGGGGGAGGGAATGTTTAACTACACAGGGGTAGATGAGAAGTTAGAGATCTGGGGCTAGTAACACAACAGGAGGAGAAGGGGGAGGGGGAGCATAGAGGATAAGGAGGCATGTACGACCATGTATAGAAGTAAATCAATTGATAATCTAAAATGTTTTACAATGCAAGGAGTCTGGCTGAAAAACCGGCGAACTTGAAATAATAGCTTTAAGGAAAGGTATGATGTAATTGGTATAGCAGAATCATGGCTTAATGATTCACACACTGGACAGTAAATATTGAAGGATACTCCTTATTAGACATGACCAAGTTAATAAGAAAGGGGAGGAGTATGTATGCATGTTAAACGAGAATTGAAGCCAAATTTAAAAGATGGAATAGATGGGGGAGCAAACGATACGGCAGAAACATTATGGGTGGAACTGTGTACAGGAAGCAAGAAGGTAGGTAAATTAATTGTTGGAGTATGTTATAAGCCGCAAATGCCGAGAAGAGGTGGAAATGAATCTCCATATGCAGTTGGCGAAGGCTGCTGGTATGGGGCATGTTCTGGTCATGGGGGATTTAACTACCACTCGCATAGATTGAGTAGGGAACTGCCAGCACCTCTAAAGGTATAAAGTTCTTAAATTTTCTATATGAGCATTTCTTTCACAGATGGTAAAGTTCCTACTAGACAGATGCGTTGTTGGATCTGGTGATATCAATAACCCTGAGCTCATTATGGAGATGAAGGTAATGGGAAGCTTGGGAATAGTGACCATGATATATGTCATTTAATATAGGTTGCAAAAAACTAAATGCACTAGCTTAACAAAAACTTAACTTTAGGAAAGCTAATTTTATGCTTTTAAAGGAATCGCTCCTGCTCATAGACTGGGGGGAACTGTTTCTAGGTAAAAAAAATGAGCAGATGTGACCCTTTTAAAGGGATATTAAACTATTACTTTCCAAATCGGTACCTTTAGGTAACAAGTGTAAAAAAATTAGGTCCATGTCTGCATGGCTTAATGCTCAGGTAAAAAAGGGAAATGGAAAAAAGAAAAGGGCTTTTAAAATTTTGAAAACAGAAGGCACAGAACAGGCTTACAGGGAGTACAAAAGCTGTAATAAAGAGTGCAAGAAAGCATTAAAACTAGCTAAAATAGAAAATGAAATACGGATTGCCGAACAAAGCAAGTCCAACCCCAAATGTTTTTTAAGTATATAAATGGTAAAAAGATGAGGACTGAGAATGTGGGCCCATTAAATAATTGACTAGGTGTTTGTAGAGGAGGCCGAAAGGCTAATCTGCTAAACCGTTTTTTTACATCGGTTTTTACTGTTGAAATCCTTGTCCTTACAGTAGGGATTGTAGCAATATGCAGGAAGAAATGAAGAGTTTTCACATTGGATAACGGAGGATATGGTACGGAAACAATTAGAAAAAGTTAATATCAATAAAGCGCCAGGACCAGATGGATTGCATCCTAGGATTTAAAAAGAGCTTAGTTCAGTTCTAGCTAGACCACTGTTTCTTAAATTTTCAGATTCGCTTTTGTCTGGAGTGGCCGCTGGATTGGAAAAAGCCAAGTAATACCAATATTCAAAAAAGGTAGTCGTTCACAGCCTGGTAACTATAGACCTGTAAGCCTAACATCAGTGGTAGGGAAGGGGATGGAAATTTTGTTCGGATCATATCCTTGACTTTGTCTCCAGAGATCACCTTATTAGTAGTAGTCAGCATGGATTTATGAAAATAGATCATGCCAGACAAATTTAATTGGTTTTTATGAAGAAGTGAGTAAGAAGTTGGACTCAGGCACAGCAGTGATGTGTGTATATTTGGTTTTGCAAAAGCTTTTGATACTGTGCACACTAGGCAACTAATGTATAAACTGAGGACTGTTGGCCTTGAAGAAAACATTTGTTCATGGATAGAGAACTGGTTATTAGACCGCAAACAGAGAGTGGTGGTTAATGGAGCTACCTCTATGGGCTAAAGTTCTAAGCGAGTCCTCAGGGTTCTGTACTGGGGCTGCTTCTGTTTAATCTGTTTATAAATGACTTAGAAGGGGCATTGAGAGCAAGGTCCTGTGTTTGCTGATGACACTAAATTATGCAGAGCTTTGGAAACTTCCAATATGTGCAAGTGCTGCAAGCAGCCTAGATAGATTTCAAAATGGGCAGCAGAATGGCAGATGAGATTCAATGTAGATAAATGTAAGGTGATGCATTTGGGATTTATTAATCCCTGTGCCATCTACACCATAAATAACTCTGTGTTAAGTTCATCTGTAATGGAAAAAGATTTGGGGTTCTGGTAGATAACAGACTTAGCTGTAGCAAACAATGCCAGGTAGCAACAGCTAGAGCTAGCAAGATATTGTCTTGTATAAAAAGGGGAATAGATTCAAGAGAGAAAAATATTATATCTCCCTCTTTACAAGGCACTGGTAAGGCCTCATTTGGAATATGCGGTGCAGTTTTGGAATCCCATATACAAAAGGGACATCTTGGAATTGGCAGATTAGACAATTAGGGCTGTTTACATTGGAGAAGCGGCGTTTGCGTGGGGACATGATAACCTTGTACAAATATATTAATGGCCCATACAATGAGCTCTCTGTGTGCATTGTTCACTAATAGGTCATATCAGGGACACGTGGACATCCTTTAGTTGGAAGAAAGAAGTTTTATCTTCAGGTTAGGAGAGGTTTCTTTACAGTGAGAACGGTGAAACTGTGGAACTGTCTTCCAGCAGAGTGGTAATGGCAAGTTCATTGAATAACTTTAAAAAAGGCCTGGATAAGTTTCTAAATCTAAAAATTGAAATTACTGGTATTAATCATATAGATCTGGTTGATCCAGGGATACTTTCCAATTGCCGTTTGAGTCAGGAAGGAATTTTTTCCCCCTTTTAGTGGGTTTTTTTGCCTTCCTCTGGATCAACTGTTAGGTGGGTTAAAAAAAAAAAAAAGTGAATAGGTTGGACTTGATGGACGTATGTCTTTATTCAACCTTAATTACTATGTTAATTACTATGTTAATTAGTATGTCTGTGGGGGAAACTGGAGTGCCCGAGGAAACCCACGCAGGCACGCGAGAGAACTACAAACTCCTGCAGGTGTGTTCAGGGTGGAATCGAACTCAGGACCCACGCTACAAAGCATCAGTGCTATCCACTGAGCCACCGTGCTGCCATTCGATGGTATTGGGCTTTACTACTGTGTGTACCCTGCTTTTCCAAACGAGCATGCACCCCTTGAACGTTCGCTCGTTCGGAAAAGAGGATAAAGATCTTTCGGCCACAATAGACTCCCTATAGGGGATAACGTCAAAAGTGTATACTTCGCTGCCAGGATACTGTTTGTTGGGTCACTCCTCCCTACTGCTCCATACCCCCGCAGTGTGTAAATTAAAACATGAAAACCGACATGTTTCGACCCACAGCAGGGTCTTTATCAAGTGTACACTTGATAAAGACCCAGCTGTGGGTCGAAACATGTCGGTTTAAATAAACACTCTGTGTTCGCAGTTCTCCCTATAGGGGAGTCTGCTGCGCCGAGGGAAACTCACAGTCCCGAGCATTCTCCTATAAGAGAACGCTCGGGACTGTGTGTATGCAGATCTTTAAAAAAACGACAGACAGTATCTTGTCGTTTTTCAAAAATTTTTTTACACATCTTAATATGTAAAAATGTGTGTATCAAATGTCTGTTCACAGACTAATAAGCTGGACAACCTAAGGTTGAATATCACCTCTTCATTGGTACTGTAATACTTTCATACTTGTTGAATCATGACTTACTGAAATTTTCCTTGCAATATGCTGCAATTGGATGGTTGGGTTCTATTTAGGCAGATAAGATTCCTGCTGTTTGTGGAAAATCCAGGGGAGGTAGGTTGTATATTTAAACTAACACAATGTGGCGTGTAAATTCCATCAAGCTAGCTTCTTATTGTTCCCCAGACTTGGAATATTTAGCTGTTTAATGTAGCCATACTATCTACCAAGAGAGTTTACGTGTATATATTTTTAGCTGTTTATATTCCACCGAACGCTGATGTAAAATGTGCTCTAAACACTGGCATGTTGTTGGTTGCTGGGGACTTTAACCAGCCAATTTAAGAACTGTGCTACCGAAATTCCATCAGCATGTGAAATTACCAACTAGGGGGTCCAGCATCCTTGATCATGTGTATTCAACAATCAAGGAGGCCTATCGTGTGCGTATCAACCTCATTTGGGGAATCCAGATGATATGTCTATTCTCTTGACACCCAGATATCTACCAAAGTCCAGTATAAGGCCGGTAATAAAGAATATAAAGTCTGGTTAAAGATGCGGATGAAGTTTTGCAGTCCGCTTTCCAGACCACGGATTGGAGGGCTTTGATATCTGGGTGTGAGAATAACACTGATTGCAAACTAGTAAGGTTATTGATCATATTAATTCAATCATCACAACAGTTACCACAGTGGGGAAGTTCTGTTTTTATGCCAACAGAAACCCTGGTTAAATAAATAGGTTAGCAGTTCTTTTGAAGGCTAGAACTAAGCTTTTATAACTGGTAACTACATGCTGTACCAGAAGTTAGAAGAGACCGGAGGCAAGAGATTAAGAGAGCAAATATGTGTATAAACTAAGTTGGAAGATCGGTTCAAACAGTCGGATATCAAAGGATGGTGGACTGGCCGGAAAATATAAACAAACACTGCCTCTTCAGGCCTTGTGTCAGGGGTTAACAGGACCAAACCTTTGTGAGGAACTAAATAGATTTTATTCAAGGTTTGAACCATCAGTTCCTGACTTTATAGAGAATCTTTTTGTTGGTCAGGAGAGGCAGGGTCTGATATAGTTATAACTCAGGAAAAGTGTTGTCAACTTTTTGAAAGGTGATCCCCAGAAGCTGGTGGACCGGATGGTATCCCGGGCAGGGTCTTAAAGGCCTGTGCACACCAACTATCAGGAGTTTTTTGCAAGATTTTTAATAATTCGTTTGAATCTTTTAAGCAATTGTTAATTATCCCATACCAAATAAAGACAGGCCAGTGAGCCAAAAGATTTTAGACCATTGTGTCGACCCCTTTGGTGCCAAATGCGCTGATCTGATTAGAGGCTATATTGATCCAGCTTTGATCAGCTGCAATTCGCTATAAGCCACAGAACCACAGAAGATGCAGTCAATATGGTATTGCACACTTGTTTGTCGCATCTTGACAGACCAAGGCCATATACCAGACTGCTGTTTCTGGATTTTAGTTCTGCTTTTGACACAGTCCCAATAGGGAAGTTATAGACAAGATGCACTAACTTGGGGTGGAATGCGACCTTTGCTGATGGTGTGCTGATTTTTTAATGATCGTGCACAATGGTTCAACTAACACGAAGACGTTAATACTTGACTTCCGCACAACATTGGGTTTCCTCAAGGCTGTGTGTTAAGTCCCTTGTTGTTCTCTTTTTTTATATCAGACTATAAACCAGTGTCCGCCAAAACCTTTTGGTGAATATGCCGACGACACCACCTTATGCCTTATCACAGATGAAGATGAGGCTGAATATAGGGATGTCGTGTCGCTAGCTGCTTGGTGTGAGGCAAATAATCTTCATATTAACATAAGAAACTAAAGAACTAATTATCGGGCTATCTTCCTGTCAAAAGGTTTCTGCCCTTCTGAAGTCTCTGGGAGGAAGTGAGACATGTGCAGGGGAGTCCTTTCCCCCTCCCTCCATCCGGATCCATCCATTGCTGGCCATCCAACTAATGTAAAATCTTTTGTTGTCACTGTAGGCTATCCCTGCCCCCCCCAACCGCTATGTTAGTTTAGTAAAATAAGATTCAGACTCTACTAGACCCTTCGTTCCCACGCTTTCTCCATTGATGGCAGCCACCTCTGTGATTGGCTGCCTCTCAGTCTGACCCATTTGTTAGTTCCGGCAAGCAGGACCGGATCAGTGAGCCGCAGGAGCAAGGGGCTGTGAGTTGCATTCTGAATCTACTTTTACTAACGTGATATAGCGGTTGGGCATGGGCAGGATGCCCTACATTATATAAAACATTTCATTAAGGGGAAGGTACTCTTTAACCCTTTCCCTGCCACAGATCGTATATTCACGATCTGTGCAGTGAATGACCAAACCTGCCACAGATCGTGAATATACGATCTGTGGCTTCCTGCACCTAAAAAAAATTGGCCCCCGCTAGGGGCGATCGGGGGGCAGCATTCAACTGCCCCCCTAGCCCCCTCGATCCCCCCTCGGTTTGATCCAAATCCGAGGGGGGATCGGAAAGATATGCCTACCTTTAGCTGGGTCCCGCAATGTCAGCCGGTCCCACGTGGAGTCTGTTGCAGGAAGCGGAAAGGGAGACCCCGGTGACGTCACGGAGCTTCCTCCTTCACCGGGGTCTTCCCTTGAATGTGTAAGATGTTAATTTGAGGTACTGCAGTCTGATCTCCATTGAGATCATGCGGCAGTACCTAGTATAGAACAAGCTGTCAAGCTGCCAGCTTCTTCTACATTTTGTGAATGGAACTCAAAGTTCCATTCACAATAGGAGTTTTTCTAAGTCTTTGCTACTTAGCGAAGACTTAGAAAAATGGGATAGAGATCAAAATTTGTGATCACTTCTGATCACCAAATTATTGATCTTTGCCAATGATGAAAAATCACTTCCTGAAAATGATTCCGGGAAGTGATTTTTACGATCGGATTTCGAAGTGAAAACGGGCATTTATGCCCGTATCCAAGTTCGGTACATTCCCTAAGTGGTGATTATTATCTTTGGGAATGATCGGGGGAAAAAAGGGGCAAATACACACAAAAATTCTTAAAGTGATACACACACCCTTTTTTTTACCTACCCTAAAACTATAAATTAGAAAAAAACGTTGTCTTCTCCAAGCTCCCCAATGTCCCCAGTGATATCGGTAAAGTAAGCGCGAGATACTTATTGTACGATTTCAAGGGAAACTAAGCCTATTTTTTATAAGGAAATTTTGCAGAGGTAACCAAATAAAGACCGTATTGAATTTTTTAGATCAGTAAAGTGTGCAAAAAACGTGTGTGACTCTCCATACTACCAATTTCACTAAAATACCACTAAAAGGGGGAGAGTGTGGTGTGGGGGGGTGGGTTGTGGCGTTTTTAAAAAATTCTTGTAACTGCACTTCTAAATGCGTCCCATTTGAGCTAGTGGTGGCCTCGTCTCTGTTTGCACCCACGCAAATGGCACACCGTTTGATTCAGGACATGTGGGAGATTGCTATTTGTGGGTTTTTTTGCTTGTCAAGTGGGTTTAGGTGGATTTCAACCCTTGAATCATCTCATTTATTTTTCACAAAATCTCGTAAAAAACACAGAGTTCTTTGGATCGCTGGGTCGGAATTCTTCATGCATGTATGAAGAATGGCACCGTAACGTAGCTGAAGGTGTGTAGATTCCAAAAATATATAGTTTGTGGGAGGAATCTCCATGTTTCGGGACTGTTTCCTTAGAAAAAGGGTAGGCTGTTCAAATTACAGAGCACTTTGATTTTTTCTTGTAATTGCATTTGTGCATGCGTCCCATTTGAGCTAGTTGGTGGCCACGTCTCTGTGTGCATCCACGCATATGGCATACCGTTTGATGCAGGATATGTGGGAGATTGACATTTAGTGGGTTTTTTTGCTTGTCAAGTGGGTTTAGGTAGAATTTCAATCCTGAATCATCTATTTTTATTTTCACCAAACCTCCAAAAACACAAGAGTACTTTGGATCACTGGGTCTGGAATTCCTTCTGTATGTATGAAATCATGGCACTGTAACGTCCTGAAGTGTTTTAGATTCCAAAAATATATAGTTTGTGGGGGAATTTCCATGTTTTGGGACTGTTTCCTTAGAAAAAGGGTAGGCTGTGCAAATTACAGAGAACGTTGAATTTTTCTTGTAATTGCATTTGTGCATGCTTCCCATTTGAGCTAGTTGGTGGCACATCTCTGGGTACATCCACGCATATGGCATACCTTTTGATTCAGACAATGTGGAAGATTTTATGAGGGGGGTTTTTTGCGGGGGGCATTTTCAAGTTTTGGGCTATTTGAAATACTGAGCACATTTTTTCTTGTAATTACACTTGTGCTGCGTCCCGTTTGAGCTAGTTGGTGGCCACGTCTCACGTCTCTGTGTCCCCACACATATGGCCAACCGTTTGATGCAGGAATATGTGGGAGATTTCTATTTAGTGGGGTTTTTTTGGCTTGTCAAGGGGTTTAGGTAGGATTTCAATCCTTGAAACTTATTTTTTTTTCACAAAACCTCCTAAAACTGCAGAGTTCTTTGGATCACTTGGTCTGTAATTCTTCATGTGTATGAAAGCATGTATGAAATATAAGTTTGTGGGGGGAATTTTCATGTTTCGGGACTGTTTCCTTAGAAAAAGGTAGCTGTTCAAATTAAAGAGCACTTTGATTTTTCTTGTATTGCTTTGTGCATGCGTCCCATTTGAGCTAGTTAGTGGCCACGTCTCTATGTGCATCCACGCTTGGCATACCGTTTGACTCAACATGTGGATTGATATTTGGGGGTTTAATTTGTGGTGGGCATTTCAAAGTTTGTGGGGCTGTTTGAAATTACAGAGCACTTTGATATTTTTCTTGTAATTACACAGGTGCATGCGTCCCATTTGAGCTATTTGGTGGCCACGCCCCTGTGTGCTCCACGCTATGGCATACCGTTTGATTCAGGGCATTTGGAAGATTGATAAATTGACAAGTTTTTTTTACATGACTGTGAAATTGCCATGATTTTTACTTTGAATTGTATTTTTATAATTTTTTTCCTGAAAATCTGGTAAGAAAGCGAATTGTACACAAAACTGCACCCACACCATTGGTGGTAGGCATAAAAGATCACACACATTGTGTAGCTGAAGGTGTGTAGAGTCCAAGAATATATAGTTTTGGGGGGTATTTCTAATATAGAGGGTGTTTAGTCTGACAAATCTGAAAAGTTGCTGTAATTGGGCCACTGTTCATTGGCTCACTTTGTGGCTAGTTGATTCCACGTCTGCGTTGTGTAACCATACATAGGGCATACCGTTTGATTCAGAACATTGGGAGATTGATATTTGGTAACTTTTTTTTTACATTACTTGGGATTTTGGCATGATTTCTACCTTTGAGAGTGTATTTTTCAAATTTTTATAAACTCTGCTAAAACTGTGAACTTCTACGAAGAACTGCGCCCACACCATTGATGGACGAATAACAAACTACAGAATTTCGTAGATAAAGGTGTGTGGATTCGAGAAATATATGGTTGGTGGGGTTGTTTTTGGTGGGAAAAATTGCAGACTGTTCAAATTCAGATTGACTGAATATTTTTGCTGTTCTGAGCCATTGGCATTGTTTCACTTTGTGTCTTTTGGCTTCCACGTCCACGGTGTGTACCACACATATGGCCATACTGTTTGATTCAGGACATTTGGGAATTGATATTTAGTAGCTTTTTTTTACATTTCATGGTTTTTGGCATGATTTCTACCTTTTGAAGTTGTTTTGTTCATTTTTTCAGACAAATGCGAATTTCTACGAAGAACTCGCCCACACCATTGATGGTATGAATGAACAAACTACAGCGTTACGTAGCTGAAGGTATGTAAATTCTGAGAATATATAGTTTTGTGGGGGTATTTCCAAGTTAGAGGGGTGTTCAGTTTGAAAAATCTGGGAATGCTGTTATTGGCTCACTGCGCATTGTTTTACATTTTGACTAGTCGCTTCCACGTCATGTGTGTGTAACCACACATATGGCATACCGTTTGATTCAGGACATTTGGGAGATTGATATTTAGTAACTTTTTTTTAGATTCATGAGGTTTGGCATGATTTCTACCTTTTGAAGTTGTTTTTTGTTAATTTTTCAGAAAAGTGTGAACTTCTACGAAGAACTGCGCCCACACCATTGATGGTATGAATGAACGAACTACAGTGCTACATAGCTGAAGGTGTGTAGATTTCAGGAATATATAGTTTGTGGGGGTTATTTCTAAGTTAGGGAGTGTTTTGTGGAAAAAACTGCAGACTGGTCCAAATTCGGAGTTGGCTAAATATTTCGCTGTTTCTGAGCCATCGTGCATTGTCTCACTTTGTGGCTTTTCGCTTCCACGTCCGCATGTGTAACCACCACTATAGCATACCGTTTGATTCAGACTTTGGGAGATTGATATTTAGTAACTTTTTTTTAGATTCCATGAGGTTTTGGCATGATTTTTACCTTTTGAAGTTTTTTTGTTCATATTTTCAGACAATCGGAACTTCTACAAAGAACTGCGCCCACACCATTGATGGTATGAATAAACAAACTACAGCGTTACTAGCTAAGGTGTGTAGATTTCAGGAATAATAGTTTGTGGGGGTTTTTCGAATTTTTACAGGGTGTGTTAGTGAAAAACTGCAGACTGTCCAATTCGGAGTTGGCTAAATATTTCGCCGTTTCTGAGCCATCGTGCATTGTCTCACTTTGTGGCTTTTTGCTTCCACGTCTGCGTGTGTACCACACATATGGCATACCGTTTGATTCAGGACATTTGGGATATTGATATTTTGTACCTTTTTTTTATCATTCCATGGTGGTTTGGCAGATTCGACCTTTTTGAACGTTGTTTTGATGTTCATTTTTTTGAAAATCTGGTAAAAGTGCAAATTTTACGAAGAACTGCGCCCACACCATTGATGATATGAATGAACGAACTACAATCGTTACATAGCTGAGGTGTGTAGATTTCAGGAATATATTTTTGTGGGGGTATTTTGAGTTGAGGGGATGTTTGTGGAAAAACTGCAGACTGTTCAAATACAAAACTGGCTAATTTTTTTTTGCTGCTACTGACATTGGCCTGGTCACGCTCTGGGTTAGTTGGTAGCCATGTCTCGGGTACACCCATGAATGTGGGCATACCGTTTATTCGGGAGGGGTTTAGCTTTCATATTTGAGATGCGTTTGAAACTTTTCCTCCACAGTTTTTAGCTGAAATCGCATTTGATTTTGTCTCTGATTTTAACAGAAAAAAGGAAAATGTGAGAAAGTAACTTACAATTTGACGAAGAGCTGCGTCCGGGTATTTGCATTTTGATCGAAAATAACCTCACTCGTAAATCCGCGAGTGTGTAGTTTCTAAAATATCTCACTTGTGGGGATATTTAGATAATTTGGTAGATATTCTATGTTAACTGTCAGTAGTGGTTACACATTTTAATTGTGTAATATCTAGGAGGTGCAGTTTAGTTTGGGGGGGTCCCCTGTACGGAAAGTCGGGTACCTACATATATCTGATATTGTTGTACTCGGTAGTATCAGAGCTTTTAGAAACAGTAAGATTTTTTTGCGTACCTTAAGATAACTATAAGTAAAAATGGGGAAAAAATCCATGAAAATTTGCAATTTTTCATTTTTTTTTACATATTTACCCATATTCCAGTAAAATTTCCAGAATTTAAAAAAGGTTGTTACCATGTAAGTATACTTTGTGCTGAAAAAAACAATGATAATATCCTGATTTACTGGCAAGGTTCTCCTACTGTAAAATTAGTCTAAAGCGATTAAGGACAAATCCTGAAAATTCTTCTGGCAGTTAACGCAAAAAAAAATGAAAATCCCTGGCAGTGAAGGGTTAAGTAATGTAAATCGAAAGTGTTTTGCAATAACCTTGATTTTTTGTTGCAGCTTGTAAAGTCTTTTTTACTACATGCCCCCTGCCACGGTAATGGCGGCAACTAAAGAGTTACTATGTTGATAAACATAGTAACTAATATAACATATACATAAAATAGTAAAACTATATAACATAGTCATACATCCAATAGTTAACTATATTAACTTCATACATAACATAGTAACTATATAAATAACATAACATGTAACTATATAAGATATCATGACCATAACATAGTAACTATATAAGATATCATACATAAATAGGTAACTATATAAGATATCATACAACATAGTTTAATATATAACAATACATACACTAGTAACTATGATAACATATACATACATAGTAACTATATAACATACCATACATAACATAGTGCCTATATAAGATAGCATACCAAACATAGTAAACTATATAACATATCATAGCATAAACATAGTAACTATACAACACCTACATAGAACTATAGTAACTATATAAAAAATAGTCTATATAGTCATACATACATAGTAACTATATACATGCATAACATAGTAACTAGATAAAAATATCCTCCATAACATAGGGGGGGTTGTGTTACTATATAACTACATAACATATTAACTATATAAAAATTTTTTTAAATCATACTAACTATTAACTATATAAAATATTATCATAACATAGTACTATCTACATACATAACATAGTAACTATATAACATATTATACATAACATAGTAACTTATAACCTATATCCATAGTAAATATATAAAATAGCATACTAACATAGTAACTATATACATACATAACAAATACTATATAAAATATCATACATAACATAGGTAACTATAAAGATATCATCATAACATAGTAACTATTCACATATCATACATAACATAGTCACTATATAACATACATACATAGTAACTTATAGAATATCATACATACATAGTACTATATAATATATCATACATCACATAGTAACTATCACATATACAATACACCTATTAACCTATATAAATATCATACATAACTATTAACTATTAAAATACATCACATAGTAACTATATAACATTCATCCATAACCTAGTAACTATATAAGATCACTGGGACACATATAGAGAATGGGCCAATCATAACAATCACTCCTCTTCCCACTGGGACACATATAGAGAATGGACCAATCATAATGGTCACTCCTCT
>JAACNH010005126.1:0-21421 GCA_019447015.1 Hymenochirus boettgeri | reverse complement strand
CCCCATTTATCCTGGCTGGTGGGCTAAAGTCATCCCATGCTTGAGAGTTCTAGGGAGTGGGTGAGAGTCTCTGGGTGGCTTGACATCAACTTACAGGGAATGTCTAATGGCTGCAGGCCACACTAACCTAAACACATCCAAACTTGTCTGATCTTGGAAGCCAAGCAGGCTCAGGCCTGGTTAGATCTTGGATGGGAGACCACGTGGGAATACCATGTGTCATAGGAAGTCTTTTCTTCTGCCTCACTCGACTGGCAAGCTTTTGACCAAGGGGTCCCACATACCCTGATGGCAGATAGGAACTGCCCGTGAGGATCAGGGGGCACCCTGAGACCCACAGGGAGGTGAGGGGCATCCACAGATACCCAGGATTCTCCCCGACCAAGCCAAGAGGCGACGCCCAGTGGGAGCAAGAACCCCTTGTGGCTTTAGGGTAGAGAAGCCCCATTGCCCCTGCTGGTGGGCTAAAGTCATCCCTGCTTGAGAGTTCTAGGGAGTGGGTGAGAGTCTCTGGATGGCTTGAAATCAACTTACAGGGAATGTCTAATGGCCGCAGGCCACACTAACCTAAACACATCCAAACTTGTCTGATCTTGGAAGCTAAGCAGGCTCAGGCCTGGTCAGATCCTGGATGGGAGACCACCTGGAATACCATGTGTCATAGGCAGTCTTTTCTTCTGCCTCACTCCACTGGCAAGCCTTTGACCAAGGGGTCCCACATATCCTGATGGCAGATAGGAACTGCCCGTGAGGATCAGGGGGTCCCTAGACCCACAGGGAGGCAGGCATCCACGGATACCCAGGTTCTCCCCACCAAGCCAAGAGGTGAGGGAGGCTAACGACCAACCGGGACCGGGGGGCTTGCAGTTAGCTGCATCCGCCCAGTGGAGCAAGAACCCCTTGTGGCTTTAGGGTAGAGAAGCCCCATTGCCCCTGGCTGGTGGGCTAAAGTCATCCCATGCTTGAGAGTTCTAGGGAGTGGGTGAGAGTCTCTGGATGGCTTGAAATCAACTTACAGGGAATGTCTAATGGCCGCAGGCCACACTAACCTAAACACATCCAAACTTGTCTGATCTTGGAAGCTAAGCAGGCTCAGGCCTGGTCAGATCCTGGATGGGAGACCACCTGGAATACCATGTGTCATAGGAAGTCTTTTCTTCTGCCTCCTCCACTGGCAAGCCTTTGACCAAGGGGTCCCACATACCCTGATGGCAGATAGGAACTGCCCTGAGGATCAGGGGGCTCCCTGAGACCCACAGGGAGCCAGGGCATCCACGGATACCCAGGTTTCTCCCCGAACAAGCCAAGAGGTGAGGGAGGCCAACCGGGACCGGGGGGCTTGCAGTTAGCCACATCCGCCCAGTGGGAGCAAGAACCCCTTGTGGCTTTAGGGTAGAGAAGCCCCATTGCCCCTGGCTGGTGGGCTAAAGTCATCCCATGCTTGAGAGTTCTAGGGAGTGGGTGAGAGTCTCTGGATGGCTTGAAATCAACTTACAGGGAATGTCTAATGGCCGCAGGCCACACTAACCTAAACACATCCAAACTGTCTGATCTTGGAAGCTAAGCAGGCTCAGGCCTGGTCAGATCCTGGATGGGAGACCACCTGGAATACCATGTGTCATAGGAGTCTTTTCTTCTGCCTCGCTCCACTGGCAAGCCTTTGACCAAGGGGTCCCACATATCCTGATGGCAGATAGGAACTGCCCGTGAGGATCAGGGGGCTCCCTGAGACCCACAGGGAGCCCAGGGGCATCCACGGATACCCAGGTTTCTCCCCAACAAAGCCAAGAGGTGAGGGAGGCCAACCGGGACTGGGGGGCTTGCAGTTAGCCACATCCGCCCATGAGAGCAAGAACCCCTTGGCTTTAGGGTAGAGAAGCCCCATTGCCCCTGGCTGGTGGGCTAAAGTCATCCCATGCTTGAGAGTTCTAGGGAGTGGGTGAGAGTCTCTGGATGGCTGAAATCAACTTACAGGGAATGTCTAATGGCCGCAGGCCACACTAACCTAAACACATCCAAACTTGTCTGATCTTGGAAGCTAGCAGGCTCAGGCCTGGTCAGATCCTGGATGGGAGACCACCTGGAATACCATGTGTCATAGGAGTCTTTTCTTCTGCCTCACTCCACTGGCAAGCCTTGACCAAGGGGTCCCACTATCCTGATGGCAGATAGGAACTGCCCGTGAGGATCAGGGGGTCCCCTAGACCCACAGGGAGGCAGGGCATCCACGGATACCCAGGCTTCTCCCCAACCAAGCCAAGAGGTGAGGGGCTAACGTGACCAACCGGGACCGGGGGCTTGCAGTTAGCGCATCCCCCAGTGGGAGCAAGAACCCCTTGTGGCTTTAGGGTAGAGAAGCCCCATTGCCCCTGGCTGTGGGCTAAAGTCATCCCATGCTTGAGAGTTCTAGGGAGTGGGTGAGAGTCTCTGGATGGCTTGAAATCAACTTACAGGGAATGTCTAATGGCCGCAGGCCACACTAACCTAAACACATCCAAACTTGTCTGATCTTGGAAGCTAAGCAGGCTCAGCCTGGTCAGATCCTGGATGGGAGACCACCTGGAATCCATGTGTCATAGGAGTCTTTTCTTCTGCCTCACCCACTGGCAAGCCTTTGACCAGGGGTCCCACATATCCTGATGGCAGATAGGAACTGCCCGTGAGGATCAGGGGGCTCCCGAGACCCACAGGGAGGCAGGGCATCCCGATACCCAGGTTCTCCCCAACCAAGCCAAGAGTGAGGGAGCTAACGGACCAACGGGACCGGGGGGCTTGCAGTTAGCGCATCCGCCCAGTGGGAGCAAGAACCCCTTGTGGCTTTAGGGTAGAGAAGCCCATTGCCCCTGGCTGGTGGGCTAAAGTCATCCCATGCTTGAGAGTTCTAGGGAGTGGGTGAGAGTCTCTGGATGGCTTGAAATCAACTTACAGGAATGTCTAATGGCCGCAGGCCACACTAACCTAAACAACTCCAAACTTGTCTGATCTTGGAAGCTAAGCAGGCTCAGGCCTGGTCAGATCCTGGATGGGAGACCACCTGGAATACCATGTGTCATAGGAAGTCTTTCTTCTGCCTCTCCCACTGGCAAGCCTTTGACCAAGGGGTCCCACATATCCTGATGGCAGATAGGAACTGCCCGTGAGGATCAGGGGGCTCCCTGAGACCCACAGGGAGGCAGGGCATCCACAGTACCCAGGTTTCTCCCCACAAGCCAAGAGGTAGGGAGGCCAACCGACCGGGGGCTTGCAGTTAGCCAATCCGCCCAGTGGAGAGCAAGAACCCCTTGTGGCTTTAGGGTAGAGAAGCCCCATTGCCCCTGGCTGGTGGGCTAAAGTCATCCCATGCTTGAGAGTTCTAGGGAGTGGGTGAGAGTCTCTGGATGGCTTGAAATCAACTTACAGGGAATGTCTAATGGCCGCAGGCCACACTAACCTAAACACATCCAAACTTGTCTGATCTTGGAAGCTAGCAGGCTCAGGCCTGGTCAGATCCTGGATGGGAGACCACCTGGAATACCATGTGTCATAGGAAGTCTTTTCTTCTGCCTCGCTCCACTGGCAAGCCTTGACCAAGGGGTCCCACATATCCTGATGGCAGATAGGAACTGCCCGTGAGGATCAGGGGGCTCCCTGAGACCCACAGGGAGCCAGGGGCATCCACGGATACCCAGGTTTCTCCCCACAAAGCCAAGAGGTGAGGGAGGCCAACCGGGACCTGGGGGCTTGCAGTTAGCCACATCCGCCCAGTGAGAGCAAGAACCCCTTGTGGCTTTAGGGTAGAGAAGCCCCATTGCCCCTGGCTGGTGGGCTAAAGTCATCCCATGCTTGAGAGTTCTAGGGAGTGGGTGAGAGTCTCTGGATGGCTTGAATCAACTTACAGGGAATGTCTAATGGCCGCAGGCCCACACTAACCTAAACACATCCAAACTTGTCTGATCTTGGAAGCTAAGCAGGCTCAGGCCTGGTCAGACCTGGATGGGAGACCACCTGGAATACCATGTGTCATAGGAGTCTTTTCTTCTGCCTCACTCCACTGGCAGCCTTGACCAAGGGGTCCCACATATCCTGATGGCAGATAGGAATGCCCGTGAGGATCAGGGGGCTCCCGAGACCCACAGGGAGCAGGGCATCCACGGATACCCAGGCTTCTCCCCACCAAGCCAAGAGGGAGGGAGGCTAACGGACCAACCGGGACCGGGGCTTGCAGTTAGCCGCATCCGCCCAGTGGGAGCAAGAACCCCTTGTGGCTTTAGGGTAGAGAAGCCCCATTGCCCCTGGCTGGTGGGCTAAAGTCATCCCATGCTTGAGAGTTTCTAGGGAGTGGGTGAGAGTCTCTGGATGGCTTGAAATCAACTACAGGAATGTCTAATGGCCGCAGGCCACACTAACCTAAACACATCCAAACTTGTCTGATCTTGGAAGCTAAGCAGGCTCAGGCCTGGTCAGATCCTGGATGGGAGACCACCTGGAATCCATGTGTCATAGGATTCTTTTCTTCTGCCTCACTCACTGGCAACCCTTGACCAAGGGGTCCCACATATCCTGATGGCAGATAGGAACTGCCCGTGAGGATCAGGGGGCTCCCCGAGACCCACAGGGAGGCAAAGGGCATCCACGGATACCCAGGCTTCTCCCCAACCAAGCCAAGGTGAGGGAGGCTAACTGACCAACGGACCGGGGGGCTTGCAGTTAGCGCATCCCCAGTGGAGCAAGAACCCCTTGTGGCTTTAGGGTAGAGAAGCCCCATTGCCCCTGGCTGGTGGGCTAAAGTCATCCCATGCTTGAGAGTTCTAGGGAGTGGTGAGAGTCTCTGGATGGCTTGAAATCAACTTACAGGGAATGTCTAATGGCCGCAGGCCACACTAACCTAAACACATCCAAACTTGTCTGATCTTGGAAGCCAAGCAGGCTCAGGCCTGGTTAGATCCTGGATGGGAGACCACCTGGAATACCATGTGTCATAGGAAGTCTTTCTTCCTCGCTCCACTGGCAAGCCTTTGACCAAGGGGTCCCACATATCCTGATGGCAGATAGGAACTGCCCGTGAGGATCAGGGGGCTCCCTGAGACCCACAGGGAGCCAGGGGCATCCACGATACCCAGGTTTCCCCACAAAGCCAAGAGGTGAGGGAGGCCAACCGGGACCGGGGGGCTTGCAGTTAGCCACATCGCCCAGTGAGAGCAAGAACCCCTTGGTTTAGGGTAGAGAAGCCCCATTGCCCCTGGCTGGTGGGCTAAAGTCATCCCATGCTTGAGAGTTCTAGGGAGTGGGTGAGAGTCTCTGGATGGCTTGAAATCAACTTACAGGGAATGTCTAATGGCCGCAGGCCACACTAACCTAAACACATCCAAACTTGTCTGATCTTGGAAGCCAAGCAGGCTCAGGCCTGTCAGATCCTGGATGGGAGACCACCTGGAATACCATGTGTCATAGGAGTCTTTCTTCTGCCTCACTCCACTGGCAAGCCTTGACCAAGGGGTCCCACATAACCTGATGGCAGATAGGAACTGCCCGTGAGGATCAGGGGGCTCCCTAGACCCACAGGGAGGCCAGGGGCATCCACGGATACCCAGGCTTCTCCCCAACCAAGCCAAGAGGTGAGGAGGCTAACGGACCAACCGGGACCGGGGGGCTTGCAGTTAGCGCATCCGCCCGTGGGAGCAAGAACCCCTTGTGGCTTTAGGGTAGAGAAGCCCCATTGCCCCTGCTGGTGGCTAAAGTCATCCCATGCTTGAGAGTTTAGGGAGTGGGTGAGAGTCTCTGGATGGCTTGAAATCAACTTACAGGGATGATCTAATGGCCGCAGGCCACACTAACCTAAACAATCCAAACTTGTCTGATCTTGGAAGCAAGCAGGCTCAGGCCTGGTCAGATCCTGGATGGGAGACCACCTGGAATACCATGGTCATAGGAAGTCTTTTCTTCTGCCTCGCTCCACTGGCAAGCCTTTGACCAAGGGGTCCCACATATCCTGATGGCAGATAGGAACTGCCCGTGAGGATCAGGGGGCTCCCTGAGACCCACAGGGAGCCAGGGGCATCCACGGATACCCAGGTTTCCCCCGACAAAGCCAAGAGGTGAGGGGAGCCAACCGGGACCGGGGGGCTTGCAGTTAGCCACACGCCCAGTGAGAGCAAGAACCCCTTGTGGCTTTAGGGTAGAGAAGCCCCATTGCCCCTGGCTGGTGGGCTAAAGTCATCCCATGCTTGAGAGTTCTAGGGAGTGGGTGAGAGTCTCTGGATGGCTTGAAATCAACTTACAGGGAATGTCTAATGGCCGCAGGCCACACTAACCTAAACACATCCAAACTTGTCTGATCTTGGAAGCTAAGCAGGCTCAGGCCTGGTCAGATCCTGGATGGGAGACCACCTGGAATACCATGTGTCATAGGCAGTCTTTTCTTCTGCCTCACTCCACTGGCAAGCCTTTGACCAAGGGGTCCCACATATCCTGATGGCAGATAGGAACTGCCCGTGAGGATCAGGGGGCTCCCTGAGACCCACAGGGAGCCAGGGCATCCACGGATACCCAGGTTTCTCCCCAACAAGCCAAGAGGTGAGGGAGGCCACCGGGACCGGGGCTTGCAGTTCCACATCCGCCCAGTGAGAGCAGAACCCCTTGTGGCTTTAGGGTAGAGAAGCCCCATTGCCCCTGGCTGGTGGGCTAAAGTCATCCCATGCTTGAGAGTTCTAGGGAGTGGGTGAGAGTCTCTGGATGGCTTGAAATAACTTACAGGGAATGTCTAATGGCCGCAGGCCACACTAACCTAAACACACCAAACTTGTCTGATCTTGGAAGCTAAGCAGGCTCAGGCCTGGTCAGATCCTGGATGGGAGACCACCTGGAATACCATGTGTCATAGGCAGTCTTTTCTTCTGCCTCACTCCACTGGCAAGCCTTGACCAAGGGGTCCACATATCCTGATGGCAGATAGGAACTGCCCTGAGGATCAGGGGCTCCCTGAGACCCACAGGGAGGCAGGGCATCCACGGATACCCAGGTTCTCCCCAACCAAGCCAAGAGGTGAGGGAGGCAACGTGACCAACCGGGACCGGGGGCTTGCAGTTAGCGCATCCGCCCAGTGGGAGCAAGAACCCCTTGTGGCTTTAGGGTAGAGAAGCCCCATGCCCCTGGCTGGTGGGCTAAAGTCATCCCATGCTTGAGAGTTCTAGGGAGTGGGTGAGAGTCTCTGGATGGCTTGAAATCAACTTACAGGGAATGTCTAATGGCCGCAGGCCACACTAACCTAAACACATCCAAACTTGTCTGATCTTGGAAGCTAAGCAGGCTCAGGCCTGGTCAGATCCTGGATGGGAGACCACCTGGAATACCATGTGTCATAGGCAGTCTTTTCTTCTGCCTCACTCCACTGGCAAGCCTTGACCAAGGGGTCCCACTATCCTGATGGCAGATAGGAACTGCCCGTGAGGATCAGGGGGCTCCCGAGACCCACAGGGAGGCAGGGCATCCACGGATACCCAGGTTCTCCCCAACCAAGCCAAGAGGTGAGGAGGCTAACGGACCAACCGGACCGGGGGGCTTGCAGTTAGCGCCATCCGCCCAGTGGGAGCAAGAACCCCTTGTGGCTTTAGGGTAGAGAAGCCCCATTGCCCCTGGCTGGTGGCTAAGTCATCCCATGCTTGAGAGTTTGGGAGTGGGTGAGAGTCTCTGGATGGCTTGAAATCAACTTACAGGGAATGTCTAATGGCCGCAGGCCACACTAACCTAAACACATCCAACTTGTCTGATCTTGGAAGCTAAGCAGGCTCAGGCCTGGTCAGATCCTGGATGGGAGACCACCTGGAATACCATGTGTCATAGGAGTCTTTTCTTCTGCCACTCCATGGCAAGCCTTGACCAAGGGGTCCCCATATCCTATGGCAGATAGGAACTCCCGTGAGGATCAGGGGGCTCCCGAGACCCACAGGGAGGCAGGGCATCCACGGATACCCAGGTTCTCCCCACCAAGCCAAGAGGTGAGGGAGGCTAACGGACCAACCGGGACCGGGGGCTTGCAGTTAGCACATCCGCCCAGTGGAGCAAGAACCCCTTGTGGCTTTAGGGTAGAGAGCCCCATTGCCCCTGGCTGGTGGGCTAAAGTCATCCCATGCTTGAGAGTTCTAGGGAGTGGGTGAGAGTCTCTGGATGGCTTGAAATCAACTACAGGGAATGTCTAATGGCCGCAGGCCACATAACCTAACACATCCAAACTTGTCTGATCTTGGAAGCTAAGCAGGCTCAGGCCTGGTCAGATCCTGGATGGGAGACCACCTGGAATACCATGTGTCATAGGCAGTCTTTTCTTCTGCCTCACTCCACTGGCAGCCTGACCAAGGGGTCCCACATATCCTGATGGCAGATAGGAACTGCCCGTGAGGATCAGGGGGCTCCCTGAGACCCACAGGGAGGCAAAGGGCATCCACGGATACCCAGGCTTCTCCCCAACCAAGCCAAGAGGTGAGGGAGGCAACGTGACCCAACCGGGACCGGGGGGCTGCAGTTAGCCGCATCCGCCCAGTGGGAGCAAGAACCCCTTGTGGCTTTAGGGTAGAGAAGCCCCATTGCCCCTGGCTGGTGGGCTAAAGTCATCCCATGCTTGAGAGTTCTAGGGAGTGGGTGAGAGTCTCTGGATGGCTTGAAATCAACTTACAGGGAATGTCTAATGGCCGCAGGCCACACTAACCTAAACACATCCAAACTTGTCTGATCTTGGAAGCTAAGCAGGCTCAGCCTGGTCAGATCCTGGATGGGAGACCACCTGGAATACCATGTGTCATAGGAAGTCTTTCTTCTGCCTCGCTCCACTGGCAAGCCTTTGACCAAGGGGTCCCACATATCCTGATGGCAGATAGGAACTGCCCGTGAGGATCAGGGGGCTCCCTGAGACCCACAGGGAGGCCAGGGCATCCACGGATACCCAGGTTTCTCCCCACAAGCCAAGAGGTGAGGGAGGGGCCAACCGGGAGGGGGCTTGCAGTTAGCCGCATCCGCAGTGAGAGCAAGAACCCCTTGTGGCTTTAGGGTAGAGAAGCCCCATTGCCCCTGGCTGGTGGGCTAAAGTCATCCCATGCTTGAGAGTTCTAGGGAGTGGGTGAGAGTCTCTGGATGGCTTGAAATCAACTTACAGGGAATTCTAATGGCCGCAGGCCACACTAACCTAAACACATCCAAACTTGTCTGATCTTGGAAGCTAAGCAGGCTCAGGCCTGGTCAGATCCTGGATGGGAGACCACCTGGAATACCATGTGTCATAGGAAGTCTTTTCTTCTGCCTCGCTCCACTGGCAAGCCTTTGACCAAGGGGTCCCACATATCCTGATGGCAGATAGGAACTGCCCGTGAGGATCAGGGGGCTCCCTGAGACCCACAGGGAGCCCAGGGGCATCCACGGATACCCAGGTTTCTCCCCGACAAGCCAAGAGGTGAGGGAGGCCAACCGGGACCGGGGGGCTTGCAGTTAGCCACATCCGCCCAGTGAGACAAGAACCCCTTGGGCTTAGGGTAGAGAAGCCCCATTGCCCCTGGCTGGTGGGCTAAAGTCATCCCATGCTTGAGAGTTCTAGGGAGTGGGGTGAGAGTCTCTGGATGGCTTGAAATCAACTTACAGGGAATGTCTAATGGCCGCAGGCCACACTAACCTAAACACATCCAAACTTGTCTGATCTTGGAAGCTAAGCAGGCTCAGGCCTGGTCAGATCCTGGATGGGAGACCACCTGGAATACCATGTGTCATAGGAAGTCTTTTCTTCTGCCTCACTCCACTGGCAAGCCTTGACCAAGGGGTCCCACATATCCTGATGGCAGATAGGAACTGCCCGTGAGGATCAGGGGGCTCCCTGAGACCCACGGGCACAGGGCATCCACGGATACCCAGGTTCTCCCCAACCAAGCCAAGAGGTGAGGGGCTAACGGACCAACCGGGACCGGGGGGCTTGCAGTTAGCGCATCCGCCCAGTGGAGAGCAAGAACCCCTTGTGGCTTTAGGGTAGAGAAGCCCCATTGCCCCTGGCTGGTGGGCTAAAGTCATCCCATGCTTGAGAGTTCTAGGGAGTGGGTGAGAGTCTCTGGATGGCTTGAAATCAACTTACAGGGAATGTCTAATGGCCGCAGGCCACACTAACCTAAACACATCCAAACTTGTCTGATCTTGGAAGCTAAGCAGGCTCAGGCCTGGTCAGATCCTGGATGGGAGACCACCTGGAATACCATGTGTCATAGGAGTCTTTTCTTCTGCCGCTCCACTGGCAAGCCTTTGACCAAGGGGTCCCACATATCCTGATGGCAGATAGGAACTGCCCGTGAGGATCAGGGGGCTCCCTGAGACCCACAGGGAGCCCAGGGGCATCCACGGATACCCAGGTTTCTCCCCGACAAGCCAAGAGGTGAGGGAGGCCAACCGGCCGGGGGGCTTGCAGTTAGCCGCATCCGCCCAGTGAGAGCAAGAACCCCTTGTGGCTTTAGGGTAGAGAAGCCCCATTGCCCCTGGCTGGTGGGCTAAAGTCATCCCATGCTTGAGAGTTCTAGGGAGTGGGTGAGAGTCTCTGGATGGCTTGAAATCAACTTACAGGGAATGTCTAATGGCCGCAGGCCACACTAACCTAAACACATCCAAACTTGTCCGATCTTGGAAGCTAAGCAGGCTCAGGCCTGGTCAGATCCTGGATGGGAGACCACCTGGAATACCATGTGTCATAGGCAGTCTTTTCTTCTGCCTCACTCCACTGGCAAGCCTTGACCAAGGGGTCCCACATATCCTGATGGCAGATAGGAACTGCCCGTGAGGATCAGGGGGCTCCCGAGACCCACAGGAGGCAGGGCATCCACGGATACCCAGGTTCTCCCCACCAAGCCAAGAGGTGAGGGAGGCTAACGACCAACGGGACCGGGGGCTTGCAGTTAGCGCATCCGCCCAGTGGGAGCAAGAACCCCTTGTGGCTTTAGGGTAGAGAAGCCCCATTGCCCCTGGCTGGTGGGCTAAAGTCATCCCATGCTTGAGAGTTCTAGGGAGTGGGTGAGAGTCTCTGGATGGCTTGAAATCAACTTACAGGGAATGTCTAATGGCCGCAGGCCACACTAACCTAAACACATCCAAACTTGTCTGATCTTGGAAGCTAAGCAGGCTCAGGCCTGGTCAGATCCTGGATGGGAGACCACCTGGAATCCATGTGTCATAGGAGTTCTTTTCTCTGCCTCACTCCACTGGCAAGCCTTGACCAAGGGGTCCCACATATCCTGATGGCAGATAGGAACTGCCCGTGAGGATCAGGGGGCTCCCGAGACCCACAGGGAGGCAGGCATCCACGGATACCCAGGTTCTCCCAACCAAGCCAAGAGGTGAGGGAGGCTAACGGACCAACGGCCGGGGGCTTGCAGTTAGCCGCATCCGCCCAGTGAGAGCAAGAACCCCTTGTGGCTTTAGGGTAGAGAAGCCCATTGCCCCTGGCTGGTGGGCTAAAGTCATCCCATGCTTGAGAGTTCTAGGGAGTGGGTGAGAGTCTCTGGATGGCTTGAATCAACTTACAGGGAATGTCTAATGGCCCAGGCCACACTAACCTAAACACATCCAAACTTGTCTGATCTTGGAAGCTAAGCAGGCTCAGGCCTGGTCAGATCCTGGATGGAGACCACCTGGAATACCATGTGTCATAGGAGTCTTTCTTCTGCCTCCTCCACTGGCAAGCCTTTGACCAAGGGGTCCCACATATCCGATGGCAGATAGAACTGCCCGTGAGGATCAGGGGGCTCCCTGAGACCCACAGGGAGGCCAGGGGCATCCACGGATACCCAGGTTTCTCCCGACCAAGCCAAGAGGTGAGGGAGGCCAAACCGGACCGGGGGCTTGCAGTTAGCCACATCCGCCCAGTGGAGCAAGAACCCCTTGTGGCTTTAGGGTAGAGAAGCCCCATTGCCCCTGGCTGGTGGGCTAAAGTCATCCCATGCTTGAGAGTTCTAGGGAGTGGGTGAGAGTCTCTGGATGGCTTGAAATCAACTACAGGGAATGTCTAATGGCCGCAGGCCACACAACCTAAACACCTCAAACTTGTCTGATCTTGGAAGCTAAGCAGGCTCAGGCCTGGTCAGATCCTGGATGGGAGACCACCTGGAATACCATGTGTCATAGGAGTCTTTTCTTCTGCCTCACTCCACTGGCAAGCTTGACCAAGGGGTCCCACATATCCTGATGGCAGATAGGAACTGCCCGTGAGGATCAGGGGGCTCCCGAGACCCACAGGGAGGCCAGGGGCATCCACGGATACCCAGTTCTCCCCAACCAAGCCAAGAGGTGAGGGAGGCTAACGCCAACCGGGACCGGGGGCTTGCAGTTAGCGCATCCGCCCAGTGGGACAAGAACCCTTGTGGCTTTAGGGTAGAGAAGCCCCATTGCCCCTGGCTGGTGGGCTAAAGTCTCCCATGCTGAGAGTTCTAGGGAGTGGGTGAGAGTCTCTGGATGGCTTGAAATCAACTTACAGGGAATGTCAATGGCGCAGGCCACACTAACCTAAACACATCCAAACTTGTCTGATCTTGGAAGCTAAGCAGGCTCAGGCCTGGTCAGATCCTGGATGGGAGACCACCTGGAATACCATGTGTCATAGGAAGTCTTTTCTTCTGCCTCCTCCACTGGCAAGCCTTTGACCAAGGGGTCCCACTATCCTGATGGCAGATAGGAACTGCCCGTGAGGATCAGGGGCCCCGAGACCCACAGGGAGGCCAGGGGCATCCACGGATACCCAGGTTTCTCCCCGACCAAGCCAAGAGGTGAGGGAGGCCAACCGGGACGGGGGCTTGCAGTTAGCCGCATCCGCCAAGTGAGAGCAAGAACCCCTTGTGGCTTTAGGGTAGAGAAGCCCCATTGCCCTGGCTGGTGGGCTAAAGTCATCCCATGCTTGAGAGTTCTAGGGAGTGGTGAGAGTCTCTGGATGGCTTGAAATCAACTTACAGGGAATATCTAATGGCCGCAGGCCACACTAACCTAAACACATCCAAACTTGTCTGATCTTGGAAGCTAAGCAGGCTCAGGCCTGGTCAGATCCTGGATGGGAGACCACCTGGAATACCATGTGTCATAGGAAGTCTTTTCTTCTGCCTCCTCCACTGGCAAGCCTTTGACCAAGGGGTCCCACAATCCTGATGGCAGATAGGAACTGCCCGTGAGGATCAGGGGGCTCCCTGAGACCCACAGGGAGGCCAGGGGCATCCACGGATACCCAGGTTTCCCCCCAACTAAGCCAAGAGGTGAGGGAGGCCAACCGGACCGGGGGGCTTGCAGTTAGCCACATCCGCCCAGTGAGAGCAAGAACCCCTTGTGGCTTTAGGGTAGAGAAGCCCCATTGCCCTGGCTGGTGGGCTAAAGTCATCCCATGCTTGAGAGTTCTAGGGAGTGGGTGAGAGTCTCTGGATGGCTTGAAATCAACTTACAGGGAATGTCTAATGGCCGCAGGCCACACTAACCTAAACACATCCAAACTTGTCTGATCTTGGAAGCTAAGCAGGCTCAGGCCTGGTCAGATCCTGGATGGGAGACCACCTGGAATACCATGTGTCATAGGCAGTCTTTTCTTCTGCCTCTCACTCCACTGGCAACTTTGACCAAGGGGTCCCACATATCCTGATGGCAGATAGGAACTGCCCGTGAGGATCAGGGGGCTCCCGAGACCCCAGGGAGGCAGGCATCCACGGATACCCAGGTTCTCCCCGACCAAGCCAAGAGGTGAGGGGGCTAGGGACCAACCGGGACCGGGGGGCTTGCAGTTAGCCATCCGCCCAGTGGGAGCAAGAACCCCTTGTGGCTTTAGGTAGAGAAGCCCCATTGCCCTGGCTGTGGGCTAAAGTCATCCCATGCTTGAGAGTTCTAGGGAGTGGTGAGAGTCTCTGGATGGCTTGAAATCAACTTACAGGGAATGTCTAATGGCCGCAGGCCACTAACAAACACATCCAAACTTGTCTGATCTTGGAAGCTAAGCAGGCTCAGGCCTGTCGAGATCCTGGATGGGAGACCACCTGGAATACCATGTGTCATAGGAAGTCTTTTCTTCTGCCTCGCTCCACTGGCAAGCCTTTGACACAAGGGGTCCCACATATCCTATGGCAGATAGGAACTGCCCGTGAGGATCAGGGGGCTCCCGAGACCCACAGGGAGGCCAGGGGCATCCACGGATACCCAGGTTTCTCCCCGACAAGCCAAGAGGTGAGGGAGGCCAACCGGGACAGGGGGGCTTGCAGTTAGCCGCATCCGCAGTGAGAGCAAGAACCCCTTGTGGCTTTAGGGTAGAGAAGCCCCATTGCCCCTGGCTGGTGGGCTAAAGTCATCCCATGCTTGAGAGTTCTAGGGAGTGGTGAGAGTCTCTGGATGGCTTGAAATCAACTTACAGGGAATGTCTAATGGCCGCAGGCCACACTAACCTAAACACATCCAAACTTGTCTGATCTTGGAAGCTAAGCAGGCTCAGGCCTGGTCAGATCCTGGATGGGAGACCACCTGGAATACCATGTTCATAGGAAGTCTTTTTCTTCTGCCTCCTCCACTGGCAAGCCTTTGACCAAGGGGTCCCACATACCAGATCGGCAAGGAACTGCCCGTGAGGATCAGGGGGCTCCCTGAGACCACAGGGAGCCAGGGGCATCCACGATACCCAGGTTCTCCCCGACAAGCCAAGAGGTGAGGGAGGCCAACCGGGACCGGGGGCTTGCAGTTAGCCATCCGCCCAGTGGAGCAAGAACCCCTTGTTTAGGGTAGAGAAGCCCCATTGCCCCTGGCTGGTGGGCTAAAGTCATCCCATGCTTGAGAGTTCTAGGGAGTGGGTGAGAGTCTCTGGATGGCTTGAAATCAACTTACAGGGAATGTCTAATGGCCGCAGGCCACACTAACCTAAACACATCCAAACTTGTCTGATCTTGGAAGCTAAGCAGGCTCAGGCCGTCAGATCCTGGATGGGAGACCACCTGGAATACCATGTGTCATAGGAGTCTTTTCTTCTGCCTCACTCCACTGGCAAGCCTTGACCAAGGGGTCCCACATATCCTGATGGCAGATAGGAACTGCCCGTGAGGATCAGGGGGCCCCTGAGACCACAGGGAGGCCAGGGGCATCCACGGATACCCAGGCTTCTCCCAACCAAGCCAAGAGGTGAGGGAGGCAACGGACCAACGGACGGGGGGCTTGCAGTTAGCTGCATCCGCCCAGTGGGAGCAAGAACCCCTTGTGGCTTTAGGGTAGAGAAGCCCCATTGCCCCTGGCTGGTGGGCTAAAGTCATCCCATGCTTGAGAGTTCTAGGGAGTGGGTGAGAGTCTCTGGATGGCTTGAAATCAACTTACAGGGAATGTCTAATGGCCGCAGGCCACACTAACCTAAACACATCCAAACTTGTCTGATCTTGGAAGCTAAGCAGGCTCAGGCCTGGTCGATCCTGGATGGGAGACCACCGGAATACCATGTGTCATAGGAAGTCTTTTCTTCTGCCTCACTCCACTGGCAAGCCTTTGACCAAGGGGTCCCACATATCCTGATGGCAGATAGGAACTGCCCGTGAGGATCAGGGGGCTCCCTGAGACCCACAGGGAGGCCAAGGGCATCCACGGATACCCAGGTTTCTCCCCGACAAAGCCAAGAGGTGAGGGAGGCACAACCGGACCGGGGGCTTGCAGTTAGCCAATCCGCCCAGTGAGAGCAAGAACCCCTGTGGCTTTAGGGTAGAGAAGCCCCATTGCCCCTGGCTGGTGGGCTAAAGTCATCCCATGCTTGAGAGTTCTAGGGATGGGTGAGAGTCTCTGGATGGCTTAATCAACTTACAGGGAATGTCTAATGGCCGCGCCACACTAACTAAACATCCAAACTTGTCTGATCTTGGAAGCTACAGGCTCAGGCCTGGTCAGTCCTGGATGGGAGACCACCTGGAATACCATGTGTCATAGGCAGTCTTTTCTTCTGCCTCACTCCACTGGCAAGCCTTGACCAAGGGGTCCCACATATCCTGATGGCAGATAGGAACTGCCCGTGAGGATCAGGGGGCTCCCTGAGACCCACAGGGAGGCAAAGGGCATCCACGGATACCCAGGCTTCTCCCCAACCAGCCAAAAAGCAAGAAACCAAGACCGGGGGCTTGCAGTTAGCGCATCCGCCCAGTGGGAGCAAGAACCCCTTGTGGCTTTAGGGTAGAGAAGCCCCTTGGCCCTGGCTGGTGGGCTAAGTTCCCATGCTTGAGAGTTCTAGGGAGTGGGTGAGAGTCTCTGGATGGCTTGAAATCAACTTACAGGGAATGTCTAATGGCCGCAGGCCACACTAACCTAACACATCCAAACTTGTCTGATCTTGGAAGCTAAGCAGGCTCAGGCCTGGTCAGATCCTGATGGGAGACCACCTGGAATCCATGTGTCATAGGAGTCTTTTCTTCTGCCTCACTCCACTGGCAAGCTTTGACCAAGGGGTCCCACATATCCTGATGGCAGATAGGAACTGCCCGTGAGGATCAGGGGGCTCCCGAGACCCACAGGGAGGCCAGGGCATCCACGGATACCCAGGTTCTCCCCAACCAAGCCAAGAGGTGAGGGAGGCTAACGTGACCAACGGGACCGGGGGGCTTGCAGTTAGCGCATCCGCCCAGTGGGAGCAAGAACCCTTGTGGCTTTAGGGTAGAGAAGCCCCATTGCCCCTGGCTGGTGGGCTAAAGTCATCCCATGCTTGAGAGTTCTAGGGAGTGGGTGAGTCTCTGGATGGCTTGAAATCAACTTACAGGGAATGTCTAATGGCCGCAGGCCACACTAACCTAAACACATCCAAACTTGTCTGATCTTGGAAGCTAGCAGGCTCAGGCCTGGTCAGATCCTGGATGGGAGACCACCTGGAATACCATGTGTCATAGGAAGTCTTTTCTTCGCCTCCTCCACTGGCAAGCCTTGACCAAGGGGTCCCACATATCCTGATGGCAGATAGGAACTGCCCGTGAGATCAGGGGGCTCCTGAGACCCACAGGGAGCCAGGGGCATCCACATACCCAGGTTCTCCCCACAAAGCCAAGAGGTGAGGGAGGCCAACCGGGACCGGGGGCTTGCAGTTAGCCACATCCGCCCTGAGAGCAAGAACCCCTTGTGGCTTAGGGTAGAGAAGCCCCATTGCCCCTGGCTGTGGGCTAAAGTCATCCCATGCTTGAGAGTTCTAGGAGTGGGTGAGAGTCTCTGGATGGCTTGAAATCAACTTACAGGGAATGTCTAATGGCCCAGGCCACACTAACCTAAACACATCCAAACTTGTCTGATCTTGGAAGCTAAGCAGGCTCAGGCCTGGTCAGATCCTGGATGGGAGACCACCTGAATACCATGTGTCATAGGATTTTTCTTCTGCCTCACTCCACTGGCAAGCCTTGACCAAGGGGTCCCACATATCCTGATGGCAGATAGGAACTGCCCTGAGGATCAGGGGCTCCCTGAGACCCACAGGGAGGCAGGGCATCCACGGATACCCAGGCTTCTCCCCACCAAGCCAAGAGGTGAGGGAGGCTAACGGACCAACCGGGACCGGGGGCTTGCAGTTAGCGCATCCGCCCAGTGGGAGCAAGAACCCCTTGTGGCTTTAGGGTAGAGAAGCCCCATTGCCCCTGGCTGGTGGGCTAAAGTCATCCCATGCTTGAGAGTTCTAGGGAGTGTGAGAGTCTCTGGATGGCTGAAATCAACTTACAGGGAATTCTAATGGCCGCGGCCACACTAACCTAAACACATCCAAACTTGTCTGATCTTGGAAGCTAAGCAGGCTCAGGCCTGGTCAGATCCTGGATGGGAGACCACCTGGAATACCATGTGTCATAGGAAGTCTTTTCTTCTGCCTCCTCCACTGGCAAGCCTTGACCAAGGGGTCCCACATATCCTGATGGCAGATAGGAACTGCCCGTGAGGATCAGGGGGCTCCCTGAGACCCACAGGGAGCCAGGGCATCCACGGATACCCAGGTTCTCCCCGACAAGCCAAGAGGTGAGGGAGGCCAACCGGGACCGGGGCTTGCAGTTAGCCACATCCGCCCAGTGAGAGCAAGAACCCCTTGGCTTTAGGGTAGAGAAGCCCCATTGCCCCTGGCTGGTGGGCTAAAGTCATCCATGCTTGAGAGTTCTAGGGAGTGGGTGAGAGTCTCTGGATGGCTTGAAATCAACTTACAGGGAATGTCTAATGGCCGCAGGCCACACTAACCTAAACACATCCAAACTTGTCTGATCTTGGAGCTAAGCAGGCTCAGGCCTGGTCAGATCCTGGATGGGAGACCACCTGGAATACCATGTGTCATAGGAGTCTTTTCTTCTGCCTCCTCCACTGGCAAGCCTTGACCAAGGGGTCCCACATATCCTGATGGCAGATAGGAACTGCCCGTGAGGATCAGGGGGCTCCCTGAGACCCACGGGAGCCAGCATCCACGGATACCCAGGTTTCCCCGCAAGCCAAGAGGTGAGGGGAGGCCAACCGGGACCGGGGGCTTGCAGTTAGCCGCATCCGCCAGTGGAGCAAGAACCCCTGTGGCTTAGGGTAGAGAAGCCCCATTGCCCCTGGCTGGTGGGCTAAAGTCATCCCATGCTTGAGAGTTCTAGGGAGTGGGTGAGAGTCTCTGGATGGCTTGAAATCAACTTACAGGGAATGTCTAATGGCCGCAGGCCACACTAACCTAAACACATCCAAACTTGTCTGATCTTGGAAGCTAAGCAGGCTCAGGCCTGGTCAGATCCTGGATGGAGACCACCTGGAATACCATTGTCATAGGAAGTCTTTTCTTCGCCTCCTCCACTGGCAAGCCTTTGACCAAGGGGTCCCACATATCCTGATGGCAGATAGGAACTGCCCTGAGGATCAGGGGGCTCCCAGACCCACAGGGAGGCAGGGCATCCACGGATACCCAGGTTCTCCCCAACCAAGCCAAGGTGAGGGAGGCTAACGGACCACCGGGACCGGGGGCTTGCAGTTAGCCATCCGCCCAGTGGGAGCAAGAACCCCTTGTGGCTTTAGGGTAGAGAAGCCCCATTGCCCCTGGCTGGTGGGCTAAAGTCATCCATGCTTGAGAGTTCTAGGGATGTGGTGAGAGTCTCTGGATGGCTTGAAATCAACTTACAGGGAATTCTAATGGCCGCAGGCCCACTAACCTAAACACATCCAAACTTGTCGATCTTGAAGCTAAGCAGGCTCAGGCCTGGTCAGATCCTGGATGGGAGACCACCTGAATACCATGTGTCATAGGAGTCTTTTCTTCTGCCTCGCTCCACTGGCAAGCCTTGACCAAGGGGTCCCACATATCCTGATGGCAATAGGAACTGCCCGTGAGGATCAGGGGGCTCCCTGAGACCCACAGGGAGCCAGGGCATCCACGGATACCCAGGTTTCTCCCCCAAAGCCAAGAGGTGAGGGAGGCCAACCGGGACCGGGGGCTTGCAGTTAGCCACATCCGCCCAGTGGAGCAAGAACCCCTTGTGGCTTTAGGGTAGAGAAGCCCCATTGCCCCTGGCTGGTGGGCTAAGTCATCCCATGCTTGAGAGTTCTAGGGAGTGGGTGAGAGTCTCTGGATGGCTTGAAATCAACTTACAGGAATGTCTAATGGCCGCAGGCCACCTAACCTAACACATCCAAACTTGTCTGATCTTGGAAGCTAAGCAGGCTCAGGCCTGGTCAACCTGGATGGGAGACCACCTGGAATACCATGTGTCATAGGAAGTCTTTCTCTGCCTCGCTCCACTGGCAAGCCTTTGACCAAGGGTCCCACATATCCTGATGGCAGATAGGAACTGCCCGTGAGGATCAGGGGGCTCCCTGAGACCCCAGGGAGCCAGGGGCATCCACGGATCCCAGGTTTCTCCCCAACAAGCCAAGAGGTGAGGGAGGCCACCCGGG
Organism: Hymenochirus boettgeri; assembly: GCA_019447015.1. NCBI lineage: Eukaryota > Metazoa > Chordata > Amphibia > Anura > Pipidae > Hymenochirus > Hymenochirus boettgeri. The sequence continues at coordinate 1,570 of JAACNH010005126.1, read as the reverse complement.
ACCGGGGGGCTTGCAGTTAGCCACATCCGCCCAGTGAGAGCAAGAACCCCTTGTGGCTTAGGTGTAGAGAAGCCCCATTGCCCCTGGCTGGTGGGCTAAAGTCATCCCATGCTGAGAGTTCTAGGGAGTGGGTGAGAGTCTCTGGATGGCTTGAAATCAACTTACAGGAATGTCTAATGGCCGCAGGCCACACTAACCTAAACACATCCAAACTTGTCTGATCTTGGAAGCTAAGCAGGCTCAGGCTGGTCAGATCCTGGATGGGAGACCACCTGGAATACCATGTGTCATAGGAGTCTTTTCTTCTGCCTCACTCCACTGGCAAGCCTGACCAAGGGTCCCACATATCCTGATGGCAGATAGGAACTGCCCGTGAGGATCAGGGGGCTCCCGAGACCCACAGGGAGGCCAGGGCATCCACGGATACCCAGGTTCTCCCCAACCAAGCCAAGAGGTGAGGAGGCACGACCAACCGGGACCGGGGGCTTGCAGTTAGCGCATCCCCCCAGTGGGAGCAAACCCCTTGTGGCTTTAGGGTAGAGAAGCCCCATGCCTGCCTGGGGGGCTAAAGTCATCCCATGCTTGAGAGTTCTAGGGAGTGGGTGAGAGTCTCTGGATGGCTTGAAATCAACTTACAGGGAATGTCTAATGGCCGAGGCCACACTAACCTAAACACATCCAAACTTGTCTGATCTTGGAAGCTAAGCAGGCTCAGGCCTGGTCAGATCCTGGATGGGAGACCACCTGGAATCCATGTGTCATAGGAGTCTTTTCTTCTGCCTCACCCACTGGCAAGCCTTGACCAAGGGGTCCCACATATCCTGATGGCAGATAGGAACTGCCCGTGAGGATCAGGGGGCTCCCTAGACCCACAGGGAGGCAGGGCATCCACGGATACCCGGCTCTCCCAACCAAGCCAAGAGGTGAGGGAGGCTAACGTGACCAACGGGACCGGGGGCTTGCAGTTAGCGCATCCGCCCAGTGGGAGCAAGAACCCCTTGTGGCTTAGGGTAGAGAAGCCCCATTGCCCCTGGCTGGTGGGCTAAAGTCATCCCATGCTTGAGAGTTCTAGGGAGTGGGTGAGAGTCTCTGGATGGCTTGAAATCAACTTACAGGGAATGTCTAATGGCCGCAGGCCACACTAACCTAAACACATCCAACTTGTCTGATCTTGGAAGCTAAGCAGGCTCAGGCCTGTCAGATCCTGGATGGGAGACCACCTGAATACCATGTGTCATAGGAAGTCTTTTCTTCTGCCTCGCTCCACTGGCAAGCCTTTGACCAGGGGTCCCACATATCCTGATGGCAGATAGGAACTGCCCGTGAGGATCAGGGGCTCCCTGAGACCCACAGGGAGCCAGGGGCATCCACGGATACCCAGGTTTCTCCCCGACAACAAGCCAAAGGTGAGGGAGGCCAACGGGACCGGGGGGCGGTCTGCAGTTAGCCACATCCGCCCAGTGGAGAGCAAGAACCCCTTGTGGCTTTAGGGTAGAGAAGCCCATCTGCCCCTGGGGTGGGCTAAAGTCACCCATGCTTGAGAGTTCTAGGGAGTGGGTGAGAGGCTCTT
>JAACNH010005125.1:0-21421 GCA_019447015.1 Hymenochirus boettgeri | reverse complement strand
CGGAGGATCGACTGAATGCATACACATGGGCGATTCTCGGGCAAAGCAGCTGTTCGCTGTGTGTAGCGCTGGGTGTCGGGGGTTGTGGCTCACTCGCAAATTGAGCATGTGTATGAACCTTTACAATCATATGCTGAATAATCAGTAATGAAACGGAACTTAAAGAATCAAACTTTGTTTCCGGTTTGGGGTTCTATGATCAATCCATTTTTATCATTTCAACCCTTACTAGTTTTCCTAAACAAGAAAATCAAATCTGACTAACTGGATTTGTATGGATAGCCTAAACCTGGTAAATCATAAGACAAGATGACTTTAATAATATACTTTAATATTTTACATCCCAAACTTATCTGTCTTCCAGAATAAACTTTTGCTTTTGTACTGGGTACATTGGAAATGTAGTGTGTAATTACTGCAGCACCAATTGCATCTTGAAATTAGGTCTATGCACACCAGTCCAATGAGGTTGTTTTCTTGGGCTTCTGTCACCGTTAATGTTCAAAAAAATGTCCATAAGCATGCACCACATTAATGCCCACTGCACTAATCTCATTGTCTGTGTCTAAACAGCTCCTTACTACTGGATTAACATTGCATAATTTTTCATCTACAACACTTCATAAATGAAAAGGAAAGTGTGTTTATTGACAGTACATGATGATGAAAGCTTCATGACAATTGAATGAGAAAGTTATGTGATGGGAAAAGATCAATAGTAGTTGTAGGTCTATCAAGTTAAAATAAACAGAAACAAAAGGGACATTTTGTTCCTGATTCCACAGTAGAAGGAAAGGAAAGGTCAGGAGTGCTTTTAATTAACAGTTTTCAAGACATTGGAATTATCAGCTGTATGCCTGAATTACTATACACAATAACACAATTAAAGACAAGCTAAAGGTATGGATGGAAAAGGGATGGAATCAAGGAGTACTGTAGATATGTACTGAGGGTTGATGTAAACCTAAGGTGCCCATACACAACTTACGATGATATTAGATAGATTATATGTCTCTAATCTTTCCAAGAAACACCTATACTATACAATCAACTTGCAATCACAAAATGAATGGGCCAGATTGGATTATATCAAAAGACAGAAACCACTGCTTGTAAAATGACAAATAAAATTAGATAGATTTTGCCTAATCTATCGGATGTCTGGCTAGTGTTTGACCAGTGGCGTAAGCTAGATATCACAGGGCCCAATAGCAAGATTTTAGATGCCCCCCCATACACACACATAAAAGTCAGTTAGGTGCAGTTCAACCTCACCCAGCCAAACTGCAGCAAGGTTTTTTTTTTATAGAACACGTGAGTCCACACACAACTGTTTTTAAACAGATGATCATGCATATCAAGTAAAGATACGCATGCTCAGCTGTTTAAAAGACCAGAAGCAAACCGAACCAAACTGACCTTTCTCGGGAGGGAGGGGGGGTGTCAGGCCCCTGCTGTTATGCCCCATGCTTCTAGCTGCAATATAATGGGTATTTTTTTCTTGCTAGTACCATGAGCTGTGACATCACCAGCATTTTGGGGTCTGCCTCCAAGTTTAAGCTAGGTCAGCAACTGCATCATAACCACTGCCCTGGAACTTCTAAATCTTACCACTATACCATGTGGTACTAAAGTACTGCAATGGTATTGTATGGACGATTGTACAATTAAAGCTGCAGCTTTAAAAAATCTGTTGGAATTTCCTCCGCCATGCCCCTCAAGAGGCTACCTTTCCAGGGTTCCAAGTTGCTGATATCTTAAATCTGGATAATTGGATGTGTAGCTCTACCCCTCCGAGATTTGCTGCTTCCTACTGATGCTTTATACTCAAAAGGGAATCTTAGTTTGTTCCGAGCGTGCATGCATGACGTTGCATGCTTGTACACGGCAAGATGACGTCACACGTGCACATGTCAATGCACGCACAGAGGTCACGTCACGTGCACATCTGCGTCATGTGTGAACAGTGATGTCATGCGTGACGCATGCTCGGGACAAACAAACATTCCCTTTTGAGACTAATGCAGCAGTAGGAAGCAGCAAATCTCGGAGGGGTGGAGCTACACATCCAATTATCCAGTTTCGAGATGTCAGCAACTTTGAAGCTGCAAAGGTAGGCTCTGGAAGGGGCATAGAGGGGAAAAAAAGCCAACAGTTTTTTTTAAAACTGCAGCTTCCAATTAAACGTAACTATTTACAGCATACTTATCCTTTAAGCAAACTATACTTAATGGGGAACTAAAGTCTATAGACAGCATTTTCCCAATAGACAGAGCACATTCATAAAATAACGGAAAGCTCACCTCTGCCTCTGATGTGGCTGCTGGGTGATTTATGAAATTAACCTGCGGGTACTAGGGGTCAGCTCCCATAATTAACTTCTATGTTTTGGGGAACACAAATGATGACCATAGACTGAATCGGCCAGTTTTTATTATAGTGACAGATAAAAACGATGTCCTTAAATACTACTGACCACAATCGGCCAACAATATTGCTCAAAACAAAGAAGTTGCAGCCTTGCATCCTAGAAGCTGACAGCCATCACATTAACCCTAACTAGCAATTGACCCAGAGGAAGGCAAAAAACAAAACAAAAAAAGAACAGCAGAAAAAGGGGAGCACGAGGGGGGGGGGGGTGATCCTTCCTGACTACAAATGGCAATTGGAAAGTTTCTCTGTATTAACCAAAACTACAGTATATATATGTATTAATACCACTAATTTCCAGTGTTTCTTAGTTTTACAAACTTATCCAGTTTTAAAGCTATTCAATGAAGCTGGAAGACAGTTCCACAGCTTTAAAGTTCTCACTATTTCCCAAAACTAAAATTTAACCCACTACTGGCCCCTCTGTATAGTTTTAAAAAATCCTTACCTTATATCTCTGCTCCTTGTGGCTCCCAAGTCCAAGTAACTGAAGAGTAGTAGCCGCCTTCCTGTTAAAAAAGTTTCTGCCTTCTCCTTGTCCTCTGAAAGGACAGTGGCAATCGCAGGGGAGCTCTTTCCCCCCCTCCCACCACCCGGATCCATCCATATCCATCCATCCATCTAGCGTAAAACGTTTTTTCTGTAGTGTAGAGCATGCCTGTCCATCCCCAACCGCCGTGTCATTTTGTTAAAAAAAGATTTAGAATGCTTCTTACAGCCCTTCATTCCCACGGCCTATTGGTGATTTAAAAGAAGTGGCCCCAGTACAAAACCCTGAGGCAACACGGTATCTTTTGCAAAATCCAAGTATACTGTATCCACTGCTATGCCAGAATCTAAATTCTTACTCACCTCTTCAAAAAAACCAAGCAAGTTAGTCTGATCTATTTCTTATAAGTCCATGCTGACTACTATTAATAAGATCAGTTCTGGAGACAAAATCCAGAATACGACCCCGTAACAAAGTTTCAATTATCTTCCCTTCCACTGATGTGATGTTAGACTTACAGGTCTATAGTCACCAGGCTGGGAAAGACAACCTTTTTTGAATATTGGTATCTCATTGGCTTTTTTCCAGCCCAGAGGCACATCACCAGGCAAAAGTGAATCTGAAAAGATAAGAAACAGTGGTCTAGATAAAACTGGACTAAAGCTGTGTACAGATTTAAGCGATATAGGGCCAATCTCGTCGGCACCGACGGGATAGGCCCTATGTCACTAATGTGTGTGTGACCAAAACAACCGCTTTTGATCCCTGATCATTTGGTGATCGTAGGGAGTATGGCAGTCACAAAACATTCTCCTTATACTTTATATAGGGAGAAGGCTCGTTACTGTGTGTACTCCTACCTTTCAAAGATGATTTTGTCTGTCATCTTTGAAGGATTGGTACAATCCAGAGTATTGGTCGGGGATCGGGGAGTATTCAAAAATTTTGAAAATTCAAAAACAGAATGAAACCCAACAGTTTAGAACATCTCTAGTATAGACCATTTACCAGTCTTTCAATAGAGAAGTCCCATGAGACTATTGCTTTGTAACACGGCTGTCTAGTAGTATTTTACAATGGGAAGAAACAAGAGACAGCCACAAAACTACCAATATAACAAGTAGTGGTAATTTTTAATTCTAAAAAGAAAAAGGGTTTCTATTTTTTATAGCTGACAGTAAATGTAATGCTATAATGTTAATTTTCTGGTGGATATGCATTTAGACTGTAAATAGATCATGGGATAAGATCAGTTTGTAGACATACAGATATACTGCAGGGGGTATTATTGCAAAGAGTCATTGAGCTACCATTTTTAATAAACCTCTCCATCCAATAGTTTTACAGTCAAAGAAACAGAACAGACAAAGGAATTAATACATTATGCTTTACAGTTACAAGCACAGTTAAAAAGTAAGAACACTCCTTCTGAAGACACTAATCTTTCCTAATAATCATCCACTAGCAATGGAATCCCGCTGTGAAGAAATGGAAATCTTGAGATTTTTCATGCTACTAACCCCATGGAGTTCAATTCAAGCACTGTTTAATCTATGAAAATCAATATTGAGTATATGTACCATAGGATTGCTCCATCTAAAAGTATCTAGTAGGAAATATGGGACAGATACAATGGATCAGTCAAGCACATGTAATTTATACAACAAATCTAAAGCACTTGGACATTGATTTTTGCAGTTTGCGAGTCTGAGCAGAAAAAAAAAACACATCTTATTAAGGAACACTTGGGGCTACCCAGTGTCCACCCTCCTCTTTGGTTTGGTCTTGTTTTTACCTTTCTCCTGAATTTGATAGGTCACCTCAAAGAGTTTTTCTGTACTGCAACTCACTGTTTTCTTTAATGGTATGAAGCAGAAAGGCTTATTAAGCATACCATGGCAGAAAGACTTTTTTTCTGAAATCACAGACAACATGCCTATGGAGCATTTCAATTTTTAGCTTTTTTTTTTTCTTCCATGCTGCTAACTTAAAAGAAAGAATGAAAAGAAAATTGTATGCGTCTAGAAGGCGGTATTTTTTTCATAACATATTAACGTATGCAATTCAATGACTGGAATAATGGCACAGAGATACCAAATTTTCGTAACCGTAATTATATCTTCAGAAATTGCTATTAAAAAGGAAACAGGGAAATATTTCCAGTTGGAAATAACTGGTGTGATTAAAAATAAATAAATTATTGTGAAATGTAAGGACAATCTAAATATATATTCTTAATTATCATGTCTAGGGTTATATCAAAAAGCATGTGGAATGCCACCCCTATTGCACTCTGCCTCTGCCCTGGCCTCCTTATTTTATATACATAGCATTTACATTTTTAAAAAATCTTTTTTTGCATTTGGGATACAGAGGGGGTAACCACAAACACAACAAAAAGTGCAAAATATCAAAATGATTGCAAATGCTAGTGCTTGTTCTGCACAATACTCACAATACTGCAGATGACGGAACATCATTGTCATTGGCCTTTTATGTCATCAACAAGATGGCAGTGAATATTGTCAGGGTTATTCAATAAAAGTTCTTATTGTTTAAAATGGAGCTAATTTTGCCCCAACTAATCAGATGTTAGCTTTCAAATGTTAAATAAGTTCTGATTGGTTGGGGCAAAATTAGCACCATTTTAAACAATAAGAACTTTTATTGGGTATGTTTGGCAACAGCAACAATTGCAGGGATGCAATCTTATTTATCTTACAACTTGTTCTGACATGCTAAATAAATGGGCGCTCTGAGATCATGAATTCCATATGCATCATTTCTGTAATCTAGCACAGGATGCAATGCACGACAAATGGAATAGCCACAAGATCCCAAATAACAAAGTATGATGTATTTGAAAAAGTGTTTTACAGTATTTATTAGATATTGTGGGGTTCCCATTACTGTAGCTAATGTCATGATAAACCTAAAAAGCACATTTTTTTCATCCTAGCTGTAAGCTTCTGAGATGTGGTTTATAATTTCCATATTATGATTTCACCTAAACCAAATGTCTAAATATTTCTTTGCTACTTTTGAAAATGTTGCAGCATCTACCACTATGTACTAACATACTTGATGTGAGGATATATTTGAATTGTACTTTTTAGACAATATCACCACCCTCCGGAAATACTATTGACTCTTATTAATAATTATTATTATATACTATTGACTTGTATTAATTATTATTATTATTATTATTATTATTATTAAGTTTTGACTTTTATATACTATTATAATTTTCCCCTCTACTGTCACAAGGCTCAATAGTCTAAACTTTGTATTGGACTAAACAGCACAATGTAGATTGTTAAATCTTCTGGACAGGAACGTCATTCTTCATGTTCTAAATGACTTACATGATTACATAAAATGTTAACTCTCACACATTGCTACTGTCTAGTGTCAATAGTTAAACAATACCAACTTTCAATCAAAATATTAACATATGGAGACCACACATTATCCCATCATCTGGACACCTGGATATTTCTATTTATTATTTAATCGTATATTTTTATTTAGCATGTATATTGTCTTTGCACAATATACTAGAAATTATATTCTCAAGAACAACCATGCAACTCCTACATGCATCTGATTATTTGCAACTAACTACCAAACTGGTTGCTATAAATATGGTTAATTACATTTTTTTAACAGTGGATAAGAATACAAACAAAACAATTAATTCCAAAAGATACAAATGTGTAAATATGCAAAGTGATTTATGTCCTTCCTACATTCGCTTTATGGAATATATATCATTCAATAGAATGTCTTTTATTAAAACGTGGAAGGTATGCCATTTCAGGATGCAGCATATCAAGTACATTAGTAAAGCCCTTAAGGTTTACGCAAACTTGAATGGTTACAATCTCAGACACAAAACACCCTTTAGAGTCATTTATAAGCATAACAAATTTACAGTTTGAACAAGTTCTATTCCTGGGATTTTCCCAAATGTTATTTATTCATAAGAAGTATGCTAGAAATCTGTAACCTCTGCTGTCATGTATGTCTTCAATTTACAGGTCTTTACTAGTTCTATGCTTATCTATTTCAAGCCAATATATTTCTTATCCAAAAACGAAAGTGAGCAATCTGACAAAACAGCGTTATCGAATTTTTTCAGCTGAGACCCACATGTCATTCAACATTCAGACATGCTTGGGCTTGATTGATGGATTGGTTTGTGACAAATAAAACTCAGATCAACAGCTCTGCACCTTTTCCCCATCAGGGACCGGAGTAAAGCATAACTCTATAACAATGGCAGGATTAGGGATGCATTAGCTCTCCATCGACCCAGGCCATCCACTCCCATCAATACTTCCTACGTAATAACCTGAAGCTATGATAAGAAAACAATAGAATAAGAAAGGGGAAGGAGAAAACAAATCAATAGAAGAAGGGAATGTCTGAGAGATGCTTTGGCCAAAAGGAGAGAGATTTTTTTTTTGCCAAACTGCAAGCATAATGTTCTCTGACAAGGAGACAATGCAATGTCAGAGTTTATCAGTGACGAAACCAATTGAAAGAGTTGTAAGTATATAGAGTCCCAATTTTACTAGTGAATTTAGATAATAGACTTAATATAAATTTAATATGTAGACTTGAACTAAAAGTCTTGTGCCTGTCCCTGTTCCACATACATGCACAGAAGTCACAACAGATTTAAAATTTAATGAAAGACTAGGAATAGAACAGCATTATCACTAGCTACTAATCCAAAGGCTATCTATTTAATTACCAATGAAATATTGGCTAAAGTCACAGGCAGAATACCCAAGTGATTCTCCCCATAATCCACTTGTCAATAATGCAATGGAGCTCAATTGTTAACACCATTTCAGTAAACTAGAGTTGCGCCTGATTCCATTTATTACTGCATTATTTCAGGGATTATTGACTTTAAATCACGTGCCACTGAAAATATGATTTCCACCATACTTAGGATTTGTTGTATTGAATACCTAGAGCTAGCAGATCAGTTAAAGGGCTATTCGTTTGTAAAATGCTAATCAGTTTTCAATATTAAATGGCAACAGCCACATTTTAGCTTATAATCCAGTTTAAAATTCACTGACCCTAATGCGATTTCCACAGAGCCTTCATGTTTAAAATAATAAACGAATCCTAAGCTCATCATAGATTGAGACTAAGTATTACTATTAATGGTTTTATCTCCTACCTATGTGCTAAAAGTTCAATATTGTACTTTCATATAGCAGACAATAAAAGTATGAATTATACATGTTTTATACATTCCAATGCAAATTGTCTCCAACATGTCGATTCTTGTGTTTCTGCCTTTGTCTAGACCTGGGATATCTAACCAGCACACCTCTTGATTTAAATTGTAGTTTAGAAAACTTCTGACACTACATACCTTGAAGTTCAAAAGAGTAAAGGTCTGTACCCATCTGAACCCGCAACACCAGATGGTGTATGACCTGACCAGCTGTTTTGGCTGACTATCATTAAGTGTATGGGCGCTTGGTCGGCTGAAACCGCCATTAAGTCGGGCAACATTGATGATCTGTCGGGTCATATTATCAACAAAGCTCAACCAAGCACCCATAAACTTAGTGATGCTCACCCAAAATGGTCGTTCAATCACCATTGTGCGTTGTGGGTGTGGCCCTGCGATCGCACGTATGTACGACGCTTAAGACACATTGGGGCAAAATGTTTCCCATGTTCTTAATCTGCAGCAACCAATCAAATGTTTTCTAACTGTAGTAGACTAGTAAAGATGTAACATGTAACTGGTTGAGGCAAATTGATAGCTCAGGCAAAAATAATTATTAAAAATAATTAATTAAATAAACTTGAAATTCTTTTTTTAACCTAACGGAAACAAAGAATGTTCCCGTTGTGCAGATTTTGAACACAGGAATGTACAATATAAAATAGCTCCCTGCATTTGTTTCTTTATACCCAAATCATAATGTATTTAGAGAAGCTTGAAATTCTGTTTAACATTGAGTGAATCAGGACGCACATTTTGTACAGTCTAGTATGTGTTTATTGATTCACAGCTAAATTTCTTACTGGCAAGTTGCACTGATTTACTAACTTATATTATTCATCAATTTTTATTACCAATGTGTAAAATGTGGAATTTATATTGTGCCTACCTAATAGCTTTTCATATGTCATTGATTGTTCCAGATTAATACCACAGGCAAATGCTTATTATTACATATTATTTATGTGTTACATAAGCCCACATAAGACTTATTTTAATAAACTATGAGACACAGATACATAACTTTATGCTACCATACAAGGTATGTTTAGAAAAGTTCAACCAAGTACAATGAAGTACAGCATGAATTACAGGTGTTTCCAGGTACGGGTTTCCCACATTCATGCTAAAAATAATGGTTGTCCTAACAATTAACATACAGTCCATTATTTCTAACCTAGTTCTTTGTTAGCATTTAGTTATTCTTTAAAGCTGTATCAATGAAAGTAATCCCGCACAAGCCTAATTCAATGTATAATATGCTGGGTGCCAAATGGCAGACTAAGGCACAATAGTCACAATTCCATAGAAAGTAGATTTAAGCCATGCACACCAGACTTGCGTAATCCTGTGTACTTTATTTGGTTATACACAAGTACATCAATGTGACGTTTCGGTACATAGTACCCTCTTCAGACAAAACTTTATTTGTCTGAAGAAGGTACTATGTACTGGAATGTCACATTGATGTACCTGTGTATAACCAAATAAAGTACACAGGATTACGCAAGTCTGGTGTGCATGGCTTAAATCTACTTTCTATTCTTTAAAGCTGGGTATACATGGGATGACATTTGTCCCAGCCAACATTTTGCCACTAGCAAGCAGTTGGCCAGGACAAATCACTGTCAGTCGCAGCAAAAGAATCCATGGCCAACAGTTCACTTCGACTGATTGTGTGGTCCCAGAGAGATTTACCAGCATACTCAATCGCCCTTCCGTCCAATCCACACAAATGGGTGACCAAGATTGGTCGCAGCATTTGGCATCAACACCATAGAATATTTGCGTCTGGCAAACAGATACACAGTAATATCGTGTTATTGTGTTTTATGTGAGATATCAAACTGAATTTGACCTATTGAAAGAAAGATTGCGACTACCATTGAACTGTATTTGCATAAACAGGGCTGCTTGCTAGGGGTCACATGAGGAAATTTAGTAAACTGAGAAGATGGTAGAATACTTCAGGTCTGCAGAGGCTTAAGACTCAATGGGGGTTTGAGGGGGTTAAAGGTGGCTGTGCCTGGGATGGCACAGAGGTTAAAAATGGAAGCATTCCTGGCCAAACCAAGAACCATATAAACTATGCCTATTTAGGCTGTGTACACAATGATATATCAAACCAATCGACCACCACAACTGAATTTTGGTTGTTTGATCCAAAACAATTGCCAACATTTTTGCCACAACCAATTTTTTGACCATTTTTTTGTTAAACTGGCCCAAAAATGTACCAGGTGCATCAACTATTTCACCTTATTGGGCCACGCAATTTGCCATACTAAAATATTGGTGGTAACATCTGACAGACTAATGATCAGGTTTAAAAGTGTAAATGGTTCCAAACGCACACTAAACCTGCATGGGTGCTGGCACCTCACAGTTCCCACCCTTCATGTTTTGGGGACCTTGCCCCTTCCTCAGGTGATTACCTGAGACCTGAGGAAGGGGCAAGGTCCCTGAAATGTTGTGATTTTTGATGTGTGTGGTTTGTTATTAAATCATTACTTTGGAGTGCGACCCTCAAATCCGTATGATTGCTATACCGATCAGGTTTATCATTCTGTAAACTGTCTGAAGGGACAATATACAAGATGATTAACCCAATTGTTAGTCTGGCAGACCAGGATTGGTCTTTGTGTATACAGATTTACACCAAAGAATCGGCCTGAAAGAACTATCTTAAGAAAGGTAAGGTGGCCATACTCCTTGCCAATATTTGACCAATCCAGTTAGATCCGACAACATTTAGACAGTGGAATTTCATTTCAGTGCTACAGCTCTGACAATGGTCGTAAAGTGTGAACCAGCTGTGGAACATTGCAGGTATGCTGCATGAAAGAATCACCAAGCAACAATATGTTAAAGCCCCTTTTGATGTATGTTGTATCGAACATTGAATCAGCTTTAACATGTTAATAGCGAATGACCAACTTAAAGCAATTACAAGGACTTTTGGAGCAATTTGCTCCAAAAAGAAAAGAAAGTAATAGCAATTAAGCCACAGCCCAGTAAAATTAGCTTATTAAAAACTGAATGAACAAATGATGTTGTAAGGTAATTTTCCAGGGTCTGGAAAGTCCATCATCATAGAATCCAGTAGGAATTCTTTATTGATTCAGAGGGTGCTTGATGCATCTGATCATTTTAGAGATTTATACAAATAAATTAATGGGCCATACAATAAACTCTCTGGTGCGTTCACTAACAGGCCATATCAGAGGACATGTGCACATCCTTTAAGATTGGAAGAAAAGCAGTTTCATCTTCAGGTTAGGAAAGGTTTCTTTATAGTGAGAACGGTGAAATTGTCTTCCAGCAGATATGGCAATGGAAGGTTAATTGAAGTGGGCTAGCTAAGTTTCTAAAACTAAATAATATTGAGAATATTAATACATAAACTGCAGTTCTGGTTGACCCAAGGATACTTTCACTTTTAGGTAGGGTTAAAAAGGAGGGTGAAAAAGTTGGACTTGATGGACGTATGTCTTTATTCAACCTCAATTACTATGTTACTATGTTACTATGAGATTGAAGCTCAAAAGTAGACTTGCTAAACATAACTAAACAATAAAATCTATTAAATCCAAAGAGGAAAGACTGAAAAAATAAAAAGATTGTTTTGTAACAGCCAAGTCAAGGTCTATATGAAAATTTCAAGAAGATGGAGTTGGGGGAAGAGGTGATTTGAATTTGGTTGTGCTTGCAAGAAACGATTAATACAAACATAGAAAAGATAATCAATGCACATTCCTAGGCCCCATACAATATCATATTATATGCACACTGGCATACTTTATAAACAAAGGGGTTTTAGTATACATTACTGTGATCACATGAATGAAAAGCCTTCCAACCACGTCAAGGTAACCCCAGTCTGGAAGGTCCTAACTTCTAATCTTTTTTACTTAATTACCATTAGCAAAGAAACCATTAAAACATCATAAAACAAAATAATCTGCAAGATGGAGTGGTGGAAAGGTTTCCTCCATGTAGATTTCAGAGACATTGTAGACTTTCATAAGAAAATATTTATTGCTTGATTTTATTGTATATAATTCATTTTTATGTACTCTCTTCTCTGTGAGAATACATATATGAACCATATACATACACAAACTAATACAGGCATATTCATAGAAACTAAACCCCCTGTATATTGCCAAAATTAAATTTCAATCCAATGAAAATAGTCAGTTATATATTTTCAATATTTTGTTACAATGTTAAATGATCCAGGGCACTATCTGCCCCTGCATTCCCACAGTAAGAATTTTAGAAAATAAAATACTACCATAAGAAATCATGCTATAATACCATCACTGTATCTTGCATCCGCACAAAGCAGCTAAGAGAGTAGAAACGTTGGTATTTGTTTTTCCTGGTCTATTTAAGATTCAAATATTAACCTATGAGCAGAAAAGTATTTTTTTTTTCAATGAAAATAATGACAAATGCTTTTTAACCAGATTTCCCAGTATAAATAACAATGGCAATTTCATAGAACAGAATGGCATACTTTCCCCTGTCATTTTAATGGAGATTGATAGAGAGCGAATTCCCTATTGACTATGCAAAGTAGAATAATAAATAGACTTTGCAGGGTCATATTTCGTGTAAGTAAAATTTTTTACATTTCCGGGTTATTTTTCACATGTTGTTTTTAGTAAAATGTGGAATGTAATGAATGCAATTAAAAATAAATGATCCCAGGAGATCTAAATTTTGGTTTTCTTCCTAAAAGCAGAAAAGTTCAAGTTGCAATATATAAATAAAATTCTACATACAAAATTTTTACCAGTAAAGACAGTATGATACACATGGACAATGTGTAAACAGTAGTTTTAATCTCTAAATTATATTTACATTTTATATATTTAACAAAATAGTGCTAATCCAACAATATATGCTGTTGTTGAGAAAACATATCAAAATGCTAATTGCTCTGTCTTGGGGGGAAAAATCCTTTTTTTCTGTACAGATAATACTGAACACATTAAATGAATGCTTCCCAAAAAGGGGGTGGGGGGGTGGGTTTAAACATACTTTTGTGTTGGTATTCTGTAAAGCCAGCTGTTTCCAGTACAGAGAAAGGTTTGCATCTTAACAAACATATTTTAGATAAGTAAAGGTGCAGCATCTGTAGAGGGTTTGGTCTTATGCTGAAGGACATTTTTTTGATACCAGCCTTTTCTCATTTATTAGGTATTTACAAGTGTACATGTATAGCAAGCAAGTGGTTGGCTAAGACTACTAATAAATTAATTAACTGCAGCCTATTTTACCTAGCCTTAAATAATAAGCATCTTCTTTGGGCCACGCAATAAGTCTGACAGGCTGAGAAAATGGTCATGTAGCAAAGCTCTTGAAAATTAATGAGAAATGAGGAGAGAATCAATGTACATTCCGCTTGCCGGGGAAAAAAAACACAACACAAGAAGGAGACAATAAAGAATGAATAAATACAGTCAGGTTAGAAAAATAGGCTTGAAAAAGTGGGCAAATTCAATTACTGAAGTAATTAGGAGATATAGGGGAAAGCTGCCTGTTGGGATTTTGCCAGAAAACATGAATTAATAAGAGTGAATAGAAATCGTCTATACGGTAATTAAGAAGCAATCACCTATGCCAATGAATACCTGGGGCATTCCACAAATTGTTAATTCAGCAATCATAAATATTTTTATATGAAAATTGCAGCATTTTCCCTTTATTTTCCCTTTCATTTTAATAATAATTTATAATAAGATATCAATACAACAGTGCTTTATTTGTCATGCTGGCATTAATATAGCTAATTAAACTCTTTAAATACCATTTAATTGTAACTGACAAAAAAAATTAAAAGCAAAATTTCGCTTTTTTTTCTATTTTTGCATCATTGCAGTTTATTCAATAGGCTTTTGTGTTAACAGCGATGAAACATTTGTAATAAAAAAAGGTGTTGACACTTATTTTCATTCTAAGGCTGGAAATTCTTTCTATTAACATATACTGGACTTTCTTGCTTTTCACTAATATAATCTATTTGGAGGGCTGTGGCATTTGACATTCAATAACTAAAGGCCACTTTTTAAATAAATGATTGTCGGCAGCAATAAATGCGGAAGACATTGAATAGTGTCAAGAAAGATGAGAGTCAATACCAGCAGGACAAAGTGTATAGTGTGGCCACAGGTAGAGAAAAGAAGACATTTGTTAGGCCAATGCTAATAAGTGAATGAGAACCTTCATAAGCAATTCAATACAAGTCTAATAATAGTCTAGAAAGAAACAATCAATATGGTCTGTAATATTTAATATAGAGGTTGCGCTGCTTTTTTGTGTGAACTCTGGCACCTGCAAATACCCAGTGTTAACATTGAGCAACAGGTAATGCTAGTTTGCGATTTAGATTTACCCAGATCCGCAACCCCTATATTATATTGCGGGAAGACAGCGATTGTGGCTCTCAGTAAATGTAACCCTTTTTCTTTTATTAGTGCTGCTGAATCTTGATACTGAATTTACTCACCTGGGTGATAAATGGCGCCAAAATGTAAATATGGCAAATGTAATCTTTCTATCATTCACTAAAAAAGGTAATAAAAAAGGTAATAAACCTCTGTACTTTTTTAGCAATTGCTTCAATTCACAATTAAAGATCAGAAGGGGAAGAGCAGAATCCATGATTTATACTATTCTAGGTAATTAGGTTTTCTTAACTTTATAATTATAAAATCTCTGGACCTCCTGAAATAATCAATGAAGTTTATTTCTCCTTTATATATGTAAATAAACTTAGACTGTTTTCCCTACTTTAGGTACAGATGGGGCGATATTTCCACCCGGCTGACTGATATTTCGGCATTTCAGTCCATCAGGTCGAAAAATTTCAGGAGTAGTTTTTCTGCTGTCGATGTTAGTCAAACCTTTGTCTGAAAGTCGGTAAATTTTGTCTGATTGTACTCTATGGACTGCATGTTTGGCTGTGCTGAAATATCGCCCGTAAATATTTCAACCTGGCAACCAGTTGATTGGGTCAAAATATTGACCAGTGTGTAGCTATCCTGAGTACACAGGGGCAATATTTCACATGATTTGAATTCACTGGGAAGTGTAAATTTTGGTTCACTGAATTGAAAACCGTCAAAAAAAATTTCCGCGACTGACCAATCTTGGTCATGTTTTCATCAAAAAAGGTTTTAATCTGACATGTCAGTATTGCAGAAATATCAGCAGTACGGAGTTTATTTTTTGCCCGGCAGACTGTCAACCTGTTTGTTGATCTAAACGATTGGGTCACAATTGGCCTATGTGTAACTGGACTAAAATTTAATGCTACAGGTCACTGTTACATAATTTTTTAAATATCAGGTTAGATTAAATAATAAACCTATTATGATTCCCCCTTATACCCTACCCACCGTGCTTACATAAAAGTTAGAAGGAAAAATCTGAAACCACATACAATTATTAGCTTCTGGATAAGATATGGTCGGAATCCATCCTTATGAATTTCTGCCTTAAACTATCCAAAATGTTATCTTTTTCAAGCTACTTACCCAAGTTTTTGCAGTGAGGTTACATCAGCAGGTTCTGCGCTTATTCAGCCAACAGGCCACCATCTATGGTGAGCACGTGTTGCTCACTTTCTTCTTTGTTCTGCAGCACTGGGTCAAATGCTGGAGGATGGGCAGGACTTTTATTGACACCACTTCACTGCAACAAAGCCAATGAAGGAAGGTAAGTGTTGAGTATCTTAGTCCCAAATCTAACATTTTTTTTCTTCATTTTTTTAATTCACTGTTGATACCAGTAACACTAAATTTTGTGTGTTCCTCAAGTCAGGTTTACTGAGACTTTTTCCTCAAGAATAATTAGCCAATCACAATTTGTTCAAATTGCTACACTGCCCAATAATAACTAGAGATTTTGAAGTGCCAGTAATCTCCTTGGGATATTTATTTATATCGAATGGGTGGATAGTCTCAATTAAAAGTATTTAAGTTTTCTTCTTAATGGGGTAATTAGCATTACATCTTTTCCTTAATAAAATTACAAAGCAAACTATAGATAATCCTGCTGCCATTTCTGTAAAATGGCCCAGCCAAGATACATTTAAGTCCAAATATCATTGTTTTGTCTGTAACAATATACCTTTTTGGCACTATTCTCTTGTTTCATATGCAAGACGCTTTTGAATGAACAAGTAAGAAAAAAAGTGCAAACAAGCAAAATGTTGAAGCTATAACCAGGTTTAAATAAAGCATCTACCAAACACAGACCCTTCTTTGGGAGGCAACCTCTGCAATGCAGTATATGAGGACAACTAGACATCTGTTCCAATTTGCAAGTATGAGGATAAGACTTTTTTACTTTTGTCTCTAATACAAACATTTCTACTACAGAATTAAAATATACATAAAAAGTTTAGGTTTGATTTGTCCTGTTGAAAAACAGCATACTATAATCTCATGTAATATAAAGACACAAGGAATATTTAAATGATATTGCCTGGAAGCAAGATCTGTGCAAAAGAATAGGTCGGGGGGCCTGCTCCTGCATTGTACCATGACTGCTATGTTATTTACCTTTAAATTCTTACATAAACTGTACATTTCAATGTGATCATGTGTGTTGCTACTCCTGTTTAGAGGTAGCCAAACTTACTGAAATACCTTCTGCTTGCAGTTTCGCAGATTTCGGAAAAAATCTGAGAATTAGAAAATGCGCAAGCGGACCCGTTGAAGTCAATAGGAGTTAAAAATCTGAAAGTTCTGCCAAGAATTAAGACATGAATAGCAATGGTAACTTACTGTAAATAGCTCAGGGACCTAGGAAATGGTCTGTGGAACATGTATCAGTGCCCAAAACCTTTTAAAAAAAATACCGCACAGAAAACTCCATGCGCTTCCTGTTTTGGCATGTGAAATTTCTAGAAATGTTGACATTTTTCGAAAATAATTCCACAAAGAAAGTCAGAAATCTGGAATGTACAAGTTCCAGCAGGTCCGTTAGAAATCCGCTTCGGAACCAGATTCTGATTCGGGTCCATCTCTATTCCTGTTTATCCCAAGCTTCTGTGCAGCTGGAAACACCATATATTTGAAAGGGGATGATGTCACTAGGCACAGAGGACTGTGGGAGAGAGTTAGTATATTAGCATTTTAAGTATTAGCTTTTGACAAGTTATTTATCTTTAAATATAAAATATTTAAAGATTGCTTAAAACTGCTATAATATATATTTCTTGAATCATAATATGCACATTTTAATGTAAAAAGTCCCTCTTGTATACATGAGCTCTTCAATAAAGATATGGGGATGCTTTCAAACTGTACCGTTGATTATCTGTTCTTGCAGATTCAAAATTCAGAGATACAAAGGTGTAATCCCAAGTTCTCAAGTCATTTATATCCATTGCTCCAACCCACTCCCACTGGCTTAGGCATGCTCAGTGAAAAAAACAGCAAGGCTTGGAGCAGTGAAAGTTTTTACTAATTACCCAGGTGTATATCTTTGGTCTGGCATTGACGTAATAAGACTTAATAAATTATTTTCAAGTAGAAGGACTTATCCTTTAAACCTAGTGGGAAGTAAACTGACTAAAGCTGCTTTCTTTTTATGTCACAGTTTTAAAACTTTTTTTTCTAAAAGAGTCCCTCCTACTATATGTGAATAAAATAATAACAATGGCCACATTTTCTACCATTTTTATGTAGCGATATAAATAACAATAATAATAATAAACAATACCTATGGGCCCATAGAAACTGAAAAGCATTTTTGTTTTTTTCCCTCTCTTCCTTTCAACCTGACTTTTTTGCCTTTTAGGTACCTTTGTAAATGTCTCCTGGTCCCAGGGTGTTATAGGCAATGGGATGAAAGTGTTGTTGATATTACTAATTACATAGTACTTATTGAATACAAGAACAGCAGGGAAAACTCCATCATTGGCACAGAATTAAACCTCACACTGTGTGATAAAAAAATCCTCCCCCATAAATTTGATTTTTAAACTCTCTGTCACACTCACTGTAAAGTAAAAATGGCAGATGCTGTGTTACTAATAAAGTTCTTTATTGCATTAAAGTGCTAACGTGTCGCTATCCGTTAATAATGACAGGCTGAATCTAGATGAAAATGCACCCAGAAAAAGCAGAAAAATGGAAAAAGAGGGCCCTTATTTATGTATTGGAAGCAGACCTGTAGGGACAAAGTATCTTTAGAAGTAATCAAGCAGAATGAAAAGTAGTGTCCAGGCTGATCAAAACTATTTCTCTAGCTGCTGGGGATCTTGCATCTCTGCCTTTACACTAGACTGGAAACCCTTTGTACTAATTACCAGGCTGTACCAGATTTTCTGGTTCAGTTCCATTTCATAATTGACTGACAATAATGGGCAAGGAAGAGGAAAAATTCAGGCTCAGCACCGCAAGCATAGGATGTGAAGTGGTTTCATAGGGGGCCATCATTGCCTGGCACTAAATGCAGATTTCAGCACTTTCTATCTGCACTTCCTTCCATTTCACAGATTTTCAGACTGAGATTAAAGTGCAATGTACGAATAGCCTTTCTACAGCGGGGCTCTAATTCAATTGTATGCATCCATTACAAAGTGATTAGACATGGAAGTTTGACTTTTCAAGTGCTGTAAGATAACGTACTTTTGAAAGCATTTTATCTGGACAGAACTAGCACAAATGCACTATACAATATATTCATTCATAACAAAACAGAAGGGCTACAGTCTATTGTATCCATTTGTGTTTGAAATACCGTATCTTTAATATTGTGCCGCACTGTCGATGTATATTGAGGTTCTAAATGTCACACTATATATATTTGCTTGCAGTCCCCAAATACAGTTTCTACAAACCTTTCACAATCACAAGAAGATTGTCCATATTGTTTATAGTAGTTTATAAAGATTAAATGAACCCCCTCTTTGTTTGTTAGAACCTCTGTCTGAGACTCATATTATTCATATGTTGAAATCTGACCTATGACTACAGAAGTACTTTTTATTTATGCTGTGTTTGTTACAATAGCATTTAAATAGCATTTTTGTATATTAGAATGATGCTCTAAAACTAGATGACAAATAGCAGAATGGACAGAATGAGCATTGAATACAGACAGAGCCTGGAGAAGATGCTCTGGCATTACAAAGCATTACAAGTCACAAAACAATATGAAGGGATTAGTTTAACAAGACCCTATTTTAACTAGTGACACAGCAGAGGACTTAAGTAAGCGCTTACCTTTCAAATCATTGCATTGTGCACCCTCTGCCAAGGCCTGCGACTGCTGCCAAGTCCAGGGGATTTTCCCACAAACTGTGCCCAAACAGGTTTAATAAAATGACAGGTACTGACACCTAAGACAAGGGTAACTACAAGAAAGAGGAGAGCAAAAGAGTAAAATGTCTTCTCCCTGCACAGTCAGACCTTGTGCATGGGGAGTTAGAAATGCACAGGCTATAGACTTTGTCCAAAGCTGCAGTTCTTTTTTTTTTTTTTTCCTTTTCTTTTTTTTTAGTGAAGGAAGATTAGTTCATACAAAACTCAACAATACAGCACTGAAACCCATTGTTGATATTCAACATTTTTCACATAGCGGAACAGAATAGACAATACGGTATCTAGGAAACCGCGGGCTGGATTACAGACTGATGATATCTCTTCCTTCTGGAGGCCTGTAATCCTTTTTATTACCTACCACAGCCAAAAGAGCAGAACCCTAAAATCAATAACATTGAAACACTTAAAAAAAAAAAAAAGAGAGAGAACACGGGATTAATTAAAATAAAACTGTTGTAAATTATAAAGAAAGTAAGAGCTTAAAGAGCTTTTATGATTTTTCTCAGTTCTGTTTTAAAAGAGAACGATGAAGAAAAGAGAAAATGAATACATATACAAAACCACACGCACATATTTAAGGTGAATCTTTTTTTTTTTTACAGTATTGTAATTGTAAGAGAAGAAAAAAAAATCAAAACTCCCTTGATCACAGAAAAGCCATTCATCTAACAGAAACTGACTGAGACCGTCTGAAAACGCAAATAGAATATTTACAGAAAAGAACCTTAACTCCAACAGTGATAATTATTAGATATACAAAAAAAAAGTTTAATGTATATTTTAGGCCCATACAATCAATGCAAAGAAGCAGGCATGCAGTATTCACATGCTGGTGTGGGGGCAAAAAGACTAAAGTATTGTTAAATCCTTAAATATGTGTTCATTTTGTTAAGATGCAGGTACATATTTAGGCACTAAAGAAAATCTGTTGTCATCTACCGATGCCATTAGATTCCTTATCACAACTTACTATTTTACATTTCAAAGAGGTTTTTTTTCCTATAAAATCCAGAAACCGGGTTTTCCTTCAAACCCCAAATAGCCTAGATAGCCACAGACATGATTGTTCCAAACAGACTCTTTTCATAGCTTCTGCAATTGACCAATTGACAACTGACTGATGGTTATCTTTTCACTCCAACAATGAGAGAAATTACCATCACTATTGGCTATGTACAGTAAATGCCTCCAGAGTAAATTACTTGATTCCAAAATTCTTCCTTGCTAGTTGGATGCAACGTTTGCACAAAAAAAGTTTCCTTTTGTTTGTGTGTTTATGTATGTGTGTGTAGAAAGCTTTGGTTCCTGTACTGCGGATTTGGCCTTTCCCGTCACATGCAGAATAGAACTTGACAGCTTCTTTAAAGGAGGAGTATAAAAGAACCTTAATGAGGGATGGCACTGGGCTATTCGGAAGCTTCTATTCTTTGCGAGTGGCTATTCTATCTTCAGAAGAGAAAATAGGAATATGAAAAAAGATAAGCTGTGCAGGAATACTCTAAGGGGCACGTTCATTGACCTTCAGTTTTTACTTCAACCTCAAATGTTCTAATACTTGGGGGGGAGAGAATCCCTCTCCATGGCTCCATGAAACTAAAATTAATGCAAAGTAAAAAAAAAAAAATCTTAAGTCTTGGATTTGCAACGAACAAATCTAATTGGACACAGTTCTCTGGAAGGAAAGGGGAAATGGAATCTATTCAAAAATGAAAGCTTTCAATTAGAATTTGTATAATATTCTTTGTGGTAATAGGAATTAAATATTTTTTTTCCTTATTTTAATTCCATTTTACCCACTTTCATTTTCCATTCCTCTTATTCTCTCTATAACGCGCACACACATACACACACACACACACACACACACACACACACACACACACACACACA